>JAFFZH010008015.1:0-18485 GCA_018420115.1 Euura saliciscinereae | reverse complement strand
TTTTTTGTTTATAAAGAAATATTACACAATAATCCGAGTCGCTCAGACTGGGGTGAATTCTATTTGAAAATTCTACCTTCGTCTGTAAACTCGCATGAGATAAACAATTCTATAATGCACTGCGAGTACTTTTATAGCTGATACATGCTATAAAGTCAAGAGGACACGTTGGTACACCTGGGTTGGGTGTACCTATACCTTACTTGGAAAGCGATAAAATCAAAAGTGTACGTATATATACATCGAGTCTCTATGTTTATTACGTTTATAGTATCAAACTTTTTTTTTCATATATACATATATGTATACACCCTTCGCGCTTCGCTTCTTTAATTAATTTCTTCGTCTCGTTGACTATTTGAGAAAGTCAAAAGCTGTTTAAAACCGAGTAAATTTACGATTCTACAAAGGATACACAAAAACAAAAATTGAAATTTTAGAAATAAAGTCAATTTACGTTGAAACAAAATCATCATCAAAAGTGTTTCAATTAAATTTACAAATCAAATTCATTCTATTATAGTTGAGAATCCTAGAAATGATAAAGACCGAAAAAAAAAGTTTATCAGATCGAATGAAACAAAAATGATTGATTATTTTATCACGTGTTTAGAAGTGGACAGAAATCAAATTCCTGATTTTTCAAACATATATTTCTTTTCAAATATTTCAATATTTCGCAAAGATAACGTGTTAAAAAAAAAAATCATATAATCAGATTTTTTTCTGTCCTGAAAATTAATTATTCGATATTTTCTATCTAATCCATTAATAACTAGGTTGGAGTTAATCGGAGCCAGTTATAGAGATACGAGTGAAATTGCATGTATAAGTTGTCAGGATAGAGACGGGCTATTCTAGGATCAAGGATTCCCTGAAATCGATTCGCCTCGGTCTCGGTCATAATCGGAAGAGGAGATCTAGTTCGAATCTATATCAGTTTGAAAGGGTGTGACACACAACGGGATTGATCCGCGGGGTTTAAATTGAATAAAGAAAACGCGAAAGGGGGAGAGGGGTGACCTGTGGCTATCGTGCAATTCTGAACTGAACATCCCACGTCCCGGTTCTTCCTCTATTTTCTTCACGATAAGAACTTTACCTGACCGTGATTGGAGGGCAGAAAGACAAAGAACAAAAAAATATATATATTTCCATCTCACCCATCGTGTCTTTTACCCAAATTATCAATTACGAGAATCAGAATCAATCGATATCATTCATAATACAGAACGAACGGATGTGGATTGTGGATTCGAATGTTATAAATTTAGCCGATCGAATCATAAATGCACTGGATCTCGTTAATAATTTTGTATTGTTTCCTAATTCAATTTTTGTGGAGCAGCTGGAAATAGAAGAATTGAGACTCCTATTCTCTCATAATGGTCACACGATTTTCCCGAACGAAAAAATTATAAAGAATCATTCGCTCAATTTTATCCAAATTTTGTCAAATAAAATTGAAACAGCGCATAAATGGAACAAGAAATGAGTTTTGAGACTAATTATTCGAATTCCAATAAAAAAATTAAAAAAAGGATTGAAGTAATGAATTAGCAGGTTGAAAATTGCTATAAAAGAATCACACTTTTTCTCATTTTCAATTGCTGCACAGTTATCTGAATAAAAATGATGACTAAATGGTATTTTTTTTAAATTTGATTTCTCAATTTCCACATCTGAAAGAATATTTCTTTCGAGTTTTTTTGTTTTTTTTTTTTAGGAAACTAAAATGTACGATAAATTCTTTATCAAGATTCTTTTTCGAATAGAATTGAAATAGATAATATCGTTGAAAAAAAAAGTTTCGCTCATGAATGTGGGGAGATAAAATAAATTGGGAAAAAAAAACAATTTGATAAATGAAAAATTATCTATAATGTGACATTTGTTCATCATAATTCACACACACACATATACATGTACATAGATCCCCAGGATAATTTATTGGTTCTCTAAAATTGTTTGAGCACTTGAGAAACGTTGATATTCATTATCAAAAGAAACACAAATAAAAATGAATATCGTAAGGTAAGATGAGGGTGTATAAATTTTCTTGAATAAATATAATTACTTACTTTTTTTTTCTTTTTTTTTTTACAAGTATCAAGCAGCCAGTTTTTACCGATGGTAAATTCCAACTCCCGTCTGAATATTAAATCACGAAGGGGGGGTTTCAATTTTATTCAGAACTTTATTACGAATATAAAATAAGATTGTACCTATATAAGTAATCTAATTTTTAAGTTCAGTACGATGTAGATTGATACTCCAGACATGACGTGAAACAGTGTCGCCTACGATTCAATCTGGTTCACTTATCAGGTCAGGAACGTCGGGTTCAGATTGAGATATGATTTACATTTCTTGTGACGGTAGGAAAAAAAAATCAATTCAAAATCCCCCCAAAAAAATATATGAATTGAAAATAAAATATTTAAACAATTTTTATTTTTTAATTAAAGACAAAAAAAAAGTTGGTCTCCGAAGTTTCACCCCTGATTTTCCGACCCTTGACGAGTAACTTGAATTCTACTTTTTTTTTTCCAGAGTCCGAACGAGGGTAACGATTCC
This sequence comes from Euura saliciscinereae, assembly GCA_018420115.1. Taxonomy (NCBI): domain Eukaryota; kingdom Metazoa; phylum Arthropoda; class Insecta; order Hymenoptera; family Tenthredinidae; genus Euura; species Euura saliciscinereae. Next base: position 15,908 of record JAFFZH010008015.1, on the reverse strand, counting down.
AACCGTCGATATCGTTGAAGATTGAAAAGTCGATCGGGTAGTTTCCACGATTTTAGCACGAAATAAATCATCCCTTCCCGATCAACGAGGAAGAAACGTACCCACGGGTGTTAAAAACTCCGTCGGTAATACAGAGGGGATGAAAATGTAGGTAAGATGGGGTTGAACCTACCCTCGATCACAGAAAACGATCTACAGTCGGTATTGAATAGGGGATGACGTTTATGGTCGGTCGGTAAGGTAGAGAATATTGAATTTGAACATTAATACAAGGTACTAAATCTATGAGGGTGATTAATAAAAACGAAGTACCTGAGAAAAGTTACGTAAAGGAGAACGTTTTTATGCTGCTCGTGATAATAAATAACTGTCCTGGTTGTTGAGAAGGAAAAAAAGGAGCCCAAACTCTGCGGAGAAGAGTGTAACGAGGCTCGGACTAAAGCTTTTTTACACTTTGGGTATACTAAACATCCGGATTCATTTTTCAACAGGCAAAAGCCGGAAAAATGTGTGAATAAACGCCTTTCGTTCTTTCATCGTTCGAATCCCCGAATCATAAAGTTTAATCTTCAAAATAAGTATACTTTTTGCAAGACGCCGTATCAAACTATTTTTTTCATGAAAGTACTATAACTCAAGAGTATCGTTCTAAATTTTTGCGTAAAAATATTGAAAATTAAAAAAGTTAAGAATTTTTGAGTAGAAAACCGTGTTTTTCAGAACACTCATTTTTCAGAATCTTTTTTTAGTACTTACTTAAAAACGAAAAATTGACAGTTTCATCGTGAGAGCATATTTTCTAACGTTCAAATTATGTCTCTGAATTTCTACACACTTAGGTGTAATTTGTATGTGCTGACAAAACTGACAGAATAATAAAGCATTCCTCGACTCCAAAATCCCACGATCCTCTAAATCAATCACGAATCCTAGATCCGCTCGACTCTAAAACTCCCCAAGTTTCTTTATGGACGGAATAATAAATCTCTTTGTGAATCACTAAAATGATTATCGACGCAGCTTTACTCTGGCTTTGCGCGAATCATCTGTGATTAATATTATATCATTTCAGGCTTTCAGAAATAATCCTGTGCTCTGATTTTCTACATGACGTATCACCAGAATCAATCGTTAAAACCTAGCTTCTCTATCGCTTCAAGAACTCTAAAAATTTTCATTTCTTCCATTCCAATGCTTTAGGATTCTACAACGCTGTTCTGGACGTTCGATAATAACGAGAACCATGACATTCTTTCGTTTAATCTTATCTCGCAGAAAACTACAGCTAGTGTAACAGGAAATATCGAACAAGAACATGAATTCCTTTGTTTCTACGTCAGCCGTTGAGCTTCTTAGATCATTTAAATACCCATTAGACTCCGAACCCCTGGCAATGGTTCAAACAACGATTCCATACAGAATCATGAAATTGATCCAACGATCGTTTTTCAATCGGAGAATCAAATGATAATACAGAAAATTTATACGTACCGGACGATCCTCTGAAATCAGACACTTCTCTGGTTTCCTGTAAGCAGATAATAGTCTGTTATTACTTGACGTAGAACAGAATATTTCATCGGGTCAACGAACTTATTTCAAAGAGATCAAATTAATTCCCTAATTTAGAAGTTTCAAGTTAATTGATTCATTGAATAGCAGTTTTTAGCAACGATACATCAGCTATAAAAAAATGATTCTGTCGTATCGACATCAAGGACTACAACGAGGATGAACCGTGATAGAAATTTGAATACTGCGTGAATGAAGTAAACGATAGAAGAACGGTGAAATATTGATTCAGATTCTTCGTCATCGACGATCGACTCCTCATTCGGAGATAGATTCTACGTTTTATCGTCAAATCCTCGTCAAATGAGAAGCCGAAGGCCAAATTTATCCTTGAAATCGACAAAATTGAAGAAAAGAATAGAAGATCAGTCTCTCAGTGACGGAGTAAGAAACTTATTCTAGTCCCGACACAGAGAATTGTGTTCGTTTGTCGTACCTACGTCAAGAACAATCTGAAGAAATCTGAATACTGCGATAACGAATACAGTAAACGATGGAAAAACGGTGAAATATTGATTCAGATTCTTCATCATCGACGATCGACTCCTCATTCGGAGATAGATTCCACGTTTTATCGTCGGCAAATGAGAAGCCAAAGGCAAAATTTATCCTCGAAATCGACAGAACTGGAGAAAAGAAAAGAAGATCAGTCCTTCAGTGACGGAGTAAGAAACGTATCCTAGTCCCGACACAGAGAATTGTGTTCGTTTGTCGTACCGACGTCAAGAACAATCTGAAGAAATCTGAATACTGCGATAACGAATAAAGTAAACGATAGAAAGACTGAAATTCGGAGATAGATTCCACGTTTTATCGTTGAATCGTCGGCAAATGAGAAGCCAAAGGCAAAATTTATCCTCGAAATCGACAAAACTGAAGAAAAGAATAGGAGATCAGTCCTTCAGTGGCGGAGTAAGAAACTTGTTCCAGTCCCGACACAGAGAATTGTGTTCGTTTGATAACGTGACGATGAGAACCAAAAAAGAAACAAAAGAAAGTGCGTAAAAATTCTACCGAATCTCTGAAACCCTTCGAGCTACTTTCATCGGGCGTTAAAACTGCAGAATCGTAAACATTCGTTGCCTCTCGAAATTGGGGTTGGGTGTAGAAAATCACAGTGCATCGACTCTATAGGTTACGACGTCGACACGCGTAAAGCGAGGTGATCGCCTAGGGCCGAGATGTTGATAATTGAAAAAATATTGCCATAGCAACGCGTGGTCGGGTTCGGTATATCGACGCCGCGATAAGTTATCGGGGTCCGCTCAAAATCCGCGTGCATAGTTATCTACGTTTATTGTGGCATCGCGATACTCGTCGCGTCTCGAGCGACTGTCGGATGCTTACCGCTGTGTCGCAGGCCGAGGGGGTCGTCAGATCGGAGCTTCGGCCTCTCGCATTACTCCGGACACTCACTATTCCGGCTCTTTTATGTCACTAACAAACTATCCACATTTTAATTAAAAGAGAAGAGACGATTCAGTGTCTTTACAACAAATCGACATGACAGCCTCGACACTGGGCGGCCATGTTGTGTGTATTGCGCCGACGGTGGCGACCCTCGCGACCCGCAATCGAACTTCGAGTGAGGCTGCCTCGTGGTTTTGCTCCGTCGGTAATCGGGGGGAACCGACGCGACGCCGGACGCAGTCCTGATTGTGTCGCGAGAGACGCGAGTGGTGATGGAAGGTAAGACACAGACTCGAGGTTTTAGGGTTCAGTATTTACAATTAGTGATATTGTCGCGATTCGACGGGGGTGTGACTACTTCGGAACATGGTGTACACACTTCACGAGTATTTCAATGGTATTTTATTTTTTATAGCATTTCGGGAGCATTTCACGTCACCGTAAACGGTTTTAGACGATTTTTCGTTCATTGTATACATTTTGATGAATAATTCTGTGAAATTATGTAGATCTGAGGAAAAACAACACACAATTTAACTCAAGAAATTCGTTATATGAGTCAGTTGAGGTTAAATATGGGGTCTTCGAGCCATTTGAGGACGAGGTTAGAGTTTTTGAGGCAAATATGGGGTCTTCGAGTCTCTTGGAGACCGAATTCAGGGGGTTTCTTTGATTCTGATGAAAAATATGGGGTTTTTGATTCATTTTGAGTTGAAATGTGGGGTCTCTGTGTCATTTGGACGTCAAATTTTGGGTTTGGAGTCATTTTAAGGCCAATACGGGGTCTTTGAGTCTTTTGGAAGCGGAATTCGGGGTTTTTGTTTCTTTTTGAGGTTGAATATGGGGTCTTCGAGCAATTTGAGGACGAGGTTAGGGTTTTTGGGGCAAATATGGGGTCTTTGAGTCTTTTGGAGACCAAATTCGTGGGTTTTCTTTGATTTTGAGGACAACACAGGGGTTTTTGATTCGTTTTGAGTTGAAATATGGGGTCCTTGAGTCTTTTAGACGCCAAATTTAGGTTTTTGTTTCCTTTTGAGGTTGAATATGGGGTCCTAGAATCATTCGAGGCCGGATTCGGAGTTTTTGAGGCAATCTAAGGCCAATTATGAAGTCTTTCAGCCTTTGGGAGGCCAAATTCAGGGGTTTTGTTCTATTTTGTGTGAAAACGACGGGTTTTGGATTCATTTGGAGGTGAAATATGCGGTCTCGGTGTCTATTTGACGTCGAATTTTGTGGTTTGGAGTCATTTTAAGGGCAATACGGGCTCCTTAAGTCGTTTGGAGGCAAAATTCAGGGGTTTTGTTTCATTTTTAGGTGGAACATGAAAATTATTCTCGAGGTCAAATACAGGGTTTGTAAGTCATTTAGCATTTCACAAATTCTATTGTATTTCATGGTCGACTGTCCCAATAATTTCACGAATGCTCCTCGCCGTCTCCCCTAGGATATTGTGATATCCGACTGCCTTTCATTCGATTCAGTTCAATTACTTTTTTGAGTGTTTCTTCTTTATTAAGATCGAGTTTTATTCTTATATCGTAATATTGTCTTGTCTTACTTCTGTCATATATTGTTCAGTATTGCGATATATTCTTATTGGATTTTCGGTTTCATTGATTGATTGAATACCATTTTTTTTTCTTCTCTTCTCCTCAACATTTCGAAATGAGGGATTTTTGGCACAATTCCTATTTTTCGTGTTCTTCTTTTTCGTGTCTACAAAATATGTAAAAAAAAAGAACTAAAACGCCAACGAGATGAAAATAGAATCAAAATTTTTCGAAAAATCGTATCAATTAACAAATTAATAAGTCAACCATGTCGTCTCACGGTAATTAATTCACCGCGAGGTACGATTCACGTCTGCAGTCAGAAAGTCTGTCCAGTCAGAGTTTGGTTTCAAAATTAGTTGAAACTTTATCCAACAGGATACCGGAAGTGGAGAACCGCGTGCCAATTTTCTAATCAAGAAACGAGAACGCGTCGTCCTTCGTTGAATATGGAGTGATATTTGAAATTTTATGCAAACCCGCGTTTTGAGCACAGAGACCCTCCCCTCCTCACGTCGAACTTTCGGAGAGACTGTTTTAATATAAGACCTCCCACACAGATACCAGGCTTCCAATACTCACGGAAAATGTAACAACTTTCAAACTTTGTCGAGCACCCTCGGCCCTGGGCCCGGCAGTTGAGGGGGGAAGGGGGGTGGGTAAAAGAGGAAAAAGGGTGCCGGGCCGAGGATGACATCCTTTTTGAACCTTCATCACGGACTGGGCAACGCGCAAACAAGGCCATGTCTACGAAAATCTTTCGGGTCAGGGGTTGGAAAAAGGGGACATGTCACTATATATACTCGCTTATATCTGTACAGCGGTTCTATTTGATCAGTCACAAGTCCTGGAATTCGTGACGTTTGTCCAGAAAATGTACGTGGAATCATATATTTGGGGTTTAAGGGGAATTTAGGTAATTTTTCAAGGTGATGGAACTGATGGATGGGAAGATAGATTTTTCAGCTTTTTTTGTTCTTGAAACACAGTTTGGGGATTATTTACAATTGATATATCCTAATATACGAGATGAAAAAATTCAATCTACTTGGAAAAAGAAATTGATAAAATAATTTGAAGAATTTGACGAGACCCGGGTTTTTTAATTTCGATTTGAAATGGTTTTTATGATGTTAAATTTCGTTTTAACTCAGTAGCTGATTTATTTTTCCAACAGTATCAAAATCGTACTAACTATAATTCGCACTAGTATCCAAACGTTAAGAACACCCTGAAAGAATTTATACATTTCTCAGAACCTAACAACCCAAAATGGGGATGAAATTGATTCTTCCAACACTGACAAAAATTTCTTCAAATTTCTTATTACATGTGTTAATTGTAATGTATTCTTCTAGATCCTGGATCGTTTTTTTTCTTCCTCGAAATAAAAAATTTGAGTCATTTATTCTGTATCCGCGTTTTCCGTTTGGTCCCTCTGCAGTCGGCAGTCCAGAATGCAAATGTGAACAGATCACCTACTAATGAGTTCGGTCGTTACGACATGTCAGTCACAGATGCACAAGGATCGATCGAAAATAACTCGAGTGGGTATCGGTGCCTGGTAAGGATCCCTTATACCAACCCCTTTTCCACTTCTACCCCAAAGTCCCAACTCTCAATACGAGAGTGCAACGGGCTCCCGCTCTCCGGACTACCCAAGCAATTTAACTTCCCGGGCATAGAGTTCGTGGCCGGATAGATATACGGTGTATTCAAACGTGCTGCATAAAGTTATCCGATCTCCGATCATCCCATGCGATGCACGGAGTTTCTGTAGACTCTATGTAACCAACGTATTGTTCCATTATCGTACCTCAACTATTTTCAATTAAAAATATCCACTTTTTTTTCACATCCATCGTTGATTTCAACCGTTGCGTAATCAACGAACCTTTGATATCATCTAATTAAATTAGACAAGATGATGTAACTGACAAAACTGATGAAAATTTATCCAAAATCAGTCAATTTTTGCCTGAATTAGTTCCTTTTTTTTTGTGTGTTTGAACTCTTGTAACTTTTGAGCTATTCTGAAGTTTGTGTGTGATCTCAACGAGCTTCAGGCAATTTAAAAAATTTAGCAGAATCGATGGAAAATTGTAAAAATTTATCTAGACGCCTTTTAGATGATCGTAAATACTCTTATATTTTATATTTTATACAAAATTCCAACGGAAGCTTCCAAACCAGTCGATACACCCCAAATTAAGACTATATATAAGCTTTTTTCTTATCGGATTCTGGTGACAGAAAATAGGGAAACAAATCCTTTTCAAAAAACGATATTTTCAACGAATTTTTTACGCTTCCCAGTCGAAGCAAATTTTTATTTATTTACTTACTTTACTAAACTTACTACTTACTACTTACACTAAGCAGGCCAAAAGTAATTCGATAAAAATCAAACATCATTAATTAATTCACTGTTCAGTTCAGTAGTAAGTTCATGTTGTATACATGCGATACACACACCGCGGGTCATATCCACGCAGGAGCGGATCGATGTCGTGCCCCGTGCCTATGAGTAGCTACGTCTACATACACGCGTTTATTCCGCAGGCAGTAGGAATACGGGGTGGCGGTTATATGAGACAGAATATAGCTTGCAGTGGTTTCGAGGGGGAGGGACGAGGAGCCAGTATTGTTCCATATGCCGCGGCTGTATTTTTTAACGCATAAATAATGCAATTTCTCTAGAATACCTGGGTATGCGGGCGTGTTCCACTGTGTGATTCACAACGCAGCGCGGAGTGTCGGGCGAATTCTCTAACAATCAAAATGCACGGGCGGTTCTCCGTGCATTGTGCAGCTACCCCTCTTCGCCTATCTCCGCACCGTCCGGTCGCGCGGAGTGCCACGGATTGTGGATACGCGGTACAAACCCCGTGATGCGGTGCAGGGTGTCCGTATCTATTGCTGCATTCCGCGGGATTTTCGATAAAATATGACACGTGGAATCAAATTGCTTCATTCAAATATTCAAATTCATATTCAAGATATGATACACTTGTCAGTCTATCGTTCGTATCTTCACATTCTTGTTCAGAATTTATCAGTTTGATCAGGATTCATTTTTCGATCTAATAAAAAGAGGAGTGAATATAGGCAAAAACACGAAAAATTTATGAATAAACTCCTTTCATTGTTTCATCCTGTCAAGCCCTGAATCATCGAGTTCGATCTTCAAAATTGTTACACTTTTTGAAAGACAGCGGAGCAAACAATTTTTTTTATGAAAGTCACATAACTCTAGAGTATCGTTCTAAATTTTTGCGAAAAAGTATCGAAAATTGAAAGAGTTAGGAATTTTTTAGTAGAAAATCGTTTTTTTTCGAACACTTTTTTTACAGGAATTTTCTTTTAGTTTAAGTGAGAACCAAAAAGTTGACAGTTTCATTGAAATCAGCGTGTGTCGAAAGTGGCCGAGTTTGATTTCCATACGTGACACTTGTGGCGCCCTTAATTTGGGCTAATTGTACTATCGATTCGTGTGCGCAGGGGAATTCTATACATCCTATATATATATGTCGCAGAATTTTAGACGACTTTCAAAGCGACGTCGAGGATGAAAAAATTCATTCACTGGATACTTTCTCGTTTTTGCACCGCTTGAAACTTCCTTCAGGAATCATTTCAGCGAATTATTATCGATGGTGCTTTTCTTTTAAGTTTTTTTTTATAGAAAATAAATTAACTTTGGCAAGAATAATTCTCTAGGCTACACAACGTGGATTTGACATTTGAACCAGATGGTACGATCCGGTACACATTCGATGATTGATTACTTCATATATTTTTTCGGACCACTGATTTAACGTAGGTCTGCGAATGAAATTAATCAGCCATCGATTTTGAACCAATCTACTGTAAAAAATGATTGTGAATTCACTACACATTAACAGAAATTTAGTATAGCGAAATGAATCGCCATGCATGTTCTTTGAATCCCAAAAATACGAATGTAAAGTTTACCAACAATAATTGTAAAATGTGAAGTGATTTCATGACTCCTGATGTGAATAAAAATTCCAACAAATTTTTGAAAATTTACAAAAAACATTTTTTTTACAGTGGCAGAAAAAATTCCGAGTAGTTGGTATTTTTTATGGAACTCAAACCCTTCGGTCGTGGCTAAAGCGGAAGCTGAAAAATATGAAAAATGTGTAGATTTCGAAGAGCCTCTAGATCAACAAGTACCTGCGACTCCGGATCGCCTTAAATGAGGTGAGAATTTGAAATTTGTACAAATTTCTCGTCCTCCCGTTGAAAATCATGTTACCATGAGGCGCGGGTCGGCGGGGCTCGGGGGTCAGGGGTCGGATTCCGCGCCAGTAGCGGAAGCCGGAACGTTATTAGATCTGTCAGAAGCAAGTCGCAGGTAACGTAGGTACTTCAAGTCGTGTATATGTGTGACGGTGAGTTCACGCTCTCTCTCTCATACTTATATAGGTACACCAGAGAAACGTTGATTTAGTTAGTCGCGGAAATTCCTACATCTCGAACACGTAATCTGTTTCGGTAGTAACTACTACTACTACTACTACTACTACTACCACCACTTGCACTAGAGAAAACGCGCACGGTTGTTTTAACGCCGCACATCTATAGCCCTGCAGTTTAATCAGTTTTCCCATTGTCACACAATTCGCCTTCACGTCAGCGCGACGAAATTACACAAGATTAAAGTCGCCTCATTATCGACGGGAAATCTCCTCGGACTCATGAAAGGGAGACCATGAAAAATAGCATGATTTAGGCTGCCTACTATCTGTCAACCTTCGAGTTTACAATTTTTTCTTGTACTACAAAAAATGATATCACCTATTTGATTCGATTTTTCGAGAATTGAACGACATATTCGTCGTCACAGGCCCAAAAAACCTTCGAGTACCAATTTTGATCGAAATTAGAGTATTTTTACATATTTTTTTTTTACCATATATTGGATTCGCGATTTTTAATTTTGCGAATCTAACTTCAGTTTTGTAATCAGATACCAATTTATTCATCAATTTTCAAAATACCACCTTTTTTCGAATTTCGTTATCCAAATAGTTAGAAAAGTAGGGTTGGTACCCACAGGGAAAATCTGGAAAACCGGGAAAAGTCAGGGAAATTCATATAACAGAGAAAAGTCAGGGAAAAGTCAGGGAATCTCGAAAATAGTACTGGAATTTATCACTTGAGAACGATTAAGCAAATTTCATCTAGAATATGCTGTATATTTCGTGTGTATTGATGATAATTTGAAAATGGATTTACTTTCCTTGTCAACTTGGTCAGTATTTGTGGGCCGAAAAAATGCCTCTAGCCATTGGAAATTAACTGGAAAAATTTCATTTAGCGACTGGAAAACCTGGAAAAGTCAGGGAATCTTGTGCTTCAAAAAGCGTACCAACCCTGAAAAGGTACTAACTAAAACCGACCAAATCCAAAATTCGATCAATTCTATATTGTTCGTAAAAAAACGGTGTAGATTGGGACCAAAATCATAAAAAATCGGGGTGTAAAAAATTGACCACAGACAAGAACCTAAAAAACGTTGAAAGTCCAAAGTTTTATTGTCCAGACCTCAAAACGTGGAGATCTGATAAAAACTTGACTTTCAATCTTCGGGATGAAAAAGGAGAAACCGAAAGTTGATGACAAAGAAGAAAAAAAATAAGATACTCTGGTAAATTGAATCAGTCCTCATGCGTCCCAGTATCGGGGTCGGTCTGCTGTATCAGCTGGTTTTTCCGTCGGTTGGTGACCGTCAAAATCCTCTTAGATAACGCGCGTTTCCGGTTCTGCCCACGGGGCTGAACGCGCGAGATCGTAAGACGGGGACGTGACGTCTGCCCCCCCTCGACCCACCCATCCGCCAAGCACGGATTAGCATAGATATTGGGGACCCGGGATGCCGATAGAAAAACATTTTAGACTCCGTAAAGCAGCTTCACCGACCCGCGATCACCCCTGTCTCACTTCGCCCTCATCGTACCACAAAAAGTAAGAAATAACCGTTCGCTAGATTCCGTCGAACCATCGGAGATCACCAACCGCCGATATACCCACATTTTTTTTTATCATAAAATTTTAAGAAGGGATTTTTTTCGGCGCAGATGGCTGCCGATTTTTTTCTGAACGTAGTTTTTATTCAGGAAAAAAGTACCGAAAGAATATTTAAATCTTGCCGATTGTCTTGGAAGTACTGGAATTCTCAGAGATTCATGGATCCTAACTCGAGTCGAAACCCTGAAAATGGAAAATCGCAGTGTTCATCTCCTCGAAAAATCGTAAATTCCTTAAATTCTCAGGGAATTATAGATCCTAACTAGAGTAGTAGACATGCTGAAGAGAGAATTAAAAGCGAACGAATCAGACACTGTGTGAATAATTTATTCAAAGTTCCCCGGCCATGAACTGAGCTGATAATTGCTGATACAAAGTTATCGTACCTCAAGGGGTAGTAAATTGTGTGATAAAATAATTTTTCACTCGATGGACTCTGAAGTGTGATGAAATTTCTCGGGTTGCACATAAGTTTCTTGAAACAATTCTACCCGATGCACAACTGGCGGGAGTATTTTTCTCCGTTTCAGTCGTTAGAAACGAACAGAGCCCAGTCATTTTGAATCCAATTAGAATCCAGCTACGTGCCTGCGGCGTTAACAAGGGTCACGTCGAGACGTACAACCGAGGTAATGGAAGTGTCTTCTTGATTAAAAAAAAAAAAGAAAACTCGAAATATATGCCCCGGAGGGGCGCGAACGCGATCCCCCATCGTCAACGAATTACAATTTCCGAAAAACACAATCTTTCTAATGTGTCTCGGTACAATTTTTTAATAACCACCCCCAGGCCCACCTGCGACCCCATATTTTCCACATTCGAAATACCGATTTCATCGCAGCCTCCGATTCAGTGTTGATAGTGAAGTAAAAACCCGAGGGTGGAAAATGGATCTTGCGTCAGATTTTTTTTTTCGATTTTGAGTAGCTCGTGCTTTTTTTTCGTTAAAAGTGATAATCACAAAACTTACAGGCAATTAAATTTCAGCGTTTTTTGGTGACGTTCACAACGTAGTGATTTTAGATACGTTGTAATTTCCTTCAATTTTTTCTAATCATTTTTTGCAAACTACTAACATATGAAGTAGAAAGAAAAAAACGTGCAAAATCTGAATTAAATTCAAGAATGGCCCAGTTATTCAAATCATGTCTGGTTACGATATTAATAAAATTTCTTTTTTATCTCGATAATTCCGAGATAAGAGTTCGATTGAGAAAAAAAAATCAATATATTGACGGAATAGACATAAAAGCACTGATTTTTTATGCCGAATTTACGATTGATGAAAAATAGTGATTGCTCTGAATTTGATCTGGTTTTGATATTGAAAACTGGTATTTCATTTCATTCGCGGGCATTAAATCAACGATCCGAAAAACTGGAAGCAATATATGTACCAAATAGTACCGCGAATGTTTCACGCAGTTCTGAAATTAAACTTTGTCCACCAGATGTTACAAAAAACTAATTAAACTGAATCTTGAATTTGAAAACAGCTGCGCGAGTGGGTAGAGATTTTTTTTTTCGAGAACGTAAAATACCGTGGGGTTGCGAGGAGGGAAAACTGCGACAGAGTAACAGGCGGCTGGGTGTATATATATATATGTATATATATGTATATGAGAGAAACGAATTAGCACGGGCTTCCATTATTTAAATTCGACCGGTGAATATAAAGGATCGGGATCCGCCACGCTGAGTAAGTCGCACTCGGAGGTATTGGCTGCGGAAGTCTTTTCCCCATCGGGCTTCACTCGGAGCTTTTATTCGGAGCTTTTCTCCCATTTTCTCAAAGGAATTGGAGATAAAATTGAAGAAAGAAAAAAATTCAGCTGATAAAACGATATTTGATCAAAACTTTGATGAACGCGTTTTTTTTTTTTTGTTCCTGCACAAAAACCATTGAGATTGATCAATTCTTTATTCTTCTACTACTCGATTTTCGCACCCGAACGGTAGGCGAATAATTCGCGAAGCGACCTCTGGAACTGAGTAAATTCTTATTTCCCTTTTCTCGCCATTTTATATTCTCTACTCGACAAAATCCGCCAAAGTTGATTTTATTTAAACAACTTATTTGCACCGTGTACACACCGGCCCCGTTTGTCTACGTCCTCGTTGAATCATTTTCTAACGTCGTCGGCGTCGTCGTCGTTGAGGAAGGAGGGAATACAGAAAGTAGAACATGACTGAAACGACGACAACGACCTGAAGGAGTTGATTAGAGGCTGTTTGTACTCGTTGGTTACAAAACTTTATGGTATATTGCCATCAGAGCTACGGCTGGTAGTATACCTGCAATTTATACCAACAGATTCTTGTGATGCTGATCAAATGACTCTTTGATCATCAGCGCAACTGAATCCATCTGCGATTAATAACCATGAAAATAAACTAGTAGGTTTGGGCTGACTTTGAGCCAGCCTCTGAATTTTGAATTTTGCAAATCTGACCGAAGATTCTTGATCAGAGGATCGCAAAAAACAACTTTGAGTACACTGTCAAAAATATCTTGGAATTTCTTATACAAACAGGAGTGAAATTTTCAAATCGTGGTGATTTGAATGAAATTAATATCGAACATCTTTAAATCTCATATTTGCGTCCTAATATTGAAGAAACATGCCGAGTTTTAAAACACTGTTTCTCAATATTGATTCAAAACGTATTATGATTCATTCTTAGTTTTCAGTGACAAAGCGGCAGTTCATTCAGCTATCAATAGTCCATCCAATTAAAAGCGTAAAATTATCATTTATTGGTTTATTCGGCAATATTTTATGATCCGATTTAGCAATTATTGTAGCAGTGCGAAACCGATTTTTAAATGAAACTATCATGAAGTTTCATATCATATGAGTAAATTCAACCGAATTTTCAAAACATTCTGGATATGAAATTTAGTGTAACGTTGGCTATGAAATTTCCGAATGATTTTCAATTTTCAAAACTGTCATATGAATATTCACATATTGAAAAAGTTGACTTTTAAAATACAAAAAGTATATGTCAATACCAATTTTCATGAGATTTTTAATGTTTTTAGTGTTTTTCGCAGCAAATTGAATCCCCCATTTTGAATTTAGCAAATCTGACGTCGGATTCATGATCAGCGAACCGAAAAACCATGGGGTGCCAAGTTTCACTCGAATCCGTTGATCCTTGATAATTAAAAATTGCAAGAGTACGTGTCTCACGATCGTAAAATCACTGAAATTCAAGTATCTGTATAACTTGGGTAATTGAAAATGAAAAATTAAATCTTCAGACTACTTTAAAATCTTATCAAAATTTAGAAGAAAAAAGAATCGACGCAAACTCTAATTGTATTTTATCGAAACGCGTCTAAATATTTTCTCATAAAAATGACTAATTTAATTTTCCGACTTTCCATTCGCATTAGACATAATCTAGGTCTAGGTCTGAACAAAACCCCGTGGGAAGCCTGCAGGCTTTATCAGGTGTAATATATCATTAGCAAAAGTGCGAATGAAGGAGAGTATAGCGCTCTGAGACCACCGCGGGGCAAATTATAACGGCTGCATGTACACGGGCAGGGGAAGATTAAAGCGAAATAGAAGAAAAGGGGTGAAAAATACTGAATACAAAAAAAAATGTCCAAATCGCGAAACAGGGTAGTTCGAGGTGCAGGAGCCGTTTGCGTTTAAGCGAAATGAAATTTTATCGTCCAAACACAGCACAGTACGTATTTATATGAAAAAACAGGCTTGAATTCTTCCCGAGAATCGCGAAAGCGTTGAAAATTTAAAATTCTACTACCGACTGCATCCGCAACGTTCTCCGAGTGGTGGTGGATGCAGAAGAGGGTCGTACGGTCGTCGATCGTCAAAATTACTATGGAGGAAAGCGTGAAACGGTAAAATTTCACGATGCAGGAAAGGTTGTATAATACGATCTCGCCTCCGTTGCAGTGCAGCGTACGTACGTATACGTAGAGCGTAAAGAATATCATCGCATCGCGTTTTATTTCTCAAACCCACTGAATCCAAGATTAAACTAATTTACCTCAACTACCGAAGAGGCGGGAAAATTTAGCAACATCTCGCTCACGGCTAGGAAAGAGCGAGGATCTTTATTGCCGCTTGGGGGAATTCAAACATTATTCAAACACCGTGATCTTAGGGTTAAAGTGGAGGTGGAGAAAGATTTTCTTATTCTTGTTTCTCACTTGGAAATACCGCAACGACTTATAGAACTGATGTATGTAATAACGAGGAGGAGAATAATGAGAATAGCTGGTGGGTGTAATAGTTCACCTACTATATGGGGCATTCCATGCCAAATCGACCCGCCGGTGACCCTCGACCTCTCAGATCTGGCTCGTGATTTTTTGCGTCATTCTTCCGACTCTAAATAGCAACGAGATTTTATTTCAGATTTTTCAAAATAAATTTGAGCGTGTGGTGAATTTTTGAAGTTTTTTTTCAACACCGATCGATGGCCGTAACCGAAAAATCTGGAAAAATAGTCAAAAAGCCTATGTCCAAAATGAAAATTTTTGACCCAAATTCCATAATGTCCAAAGTTTTCCTTCGACCTGATTTTTAGATTTATCGATGAAAAAATTAGCAAAAAATAATTAGTGTGGAGATCAATGCAACGCGAATTTATCGACTCACAGTAAATCATGAATAAAAGTAAGATAAAAATAGGAAAATTAATAAAATAATGATAAAATATCGAAAAGCTAAAAAATCAGGTCGAAGGAAGAGCTTGAACATTATGCAATTTGGGTAAAAAAAATTTCATTTTGAACATCTAGGCTTTTTGAGAATTTTTCCAGATTTTCCGGTTACGGCCATCGAGGTGTTGAAAAAAAAAGTTGGAAAATTCCCCACGCGCTCAAATTTATTTTGAAAAATCTGAAAAAAAATCTCGTTTCTATTTAGACTCGGAAGAATGAGACAAAAAATCACGGACCAGATCTGAGAGGTCGAGGGTCACCGACAGGTCGATTTGGCATGGAATGCTCCACATACACTTTCTCCACCCGGAAACCAACCCCCCGGAATTTTAAGGGGGTTCGCGCACCCCGCTAATCTATAAGAACCTGAACTCTAGGTAGAACGGTACAGATATTGTCTGGGACGAAGGAGGTTATAGCGTCGGGGACGATACTTTAACCGTCGAGTATAAATATGTTAAATGCGTTGAGAACATGTGTCGCTGAAACTCGGGAATTATGAATCAGCATAAAATGTTATTCTAATTAGCTTCAACTTCTGACTAATGTGAATACCTTGTTATGGCTACTCCACCTTTTAAATTCACCCCGCAGGACTCTCGCAGAAAAAAAAA
>JAFFZH010008012.1:0-21610 GCA_018420115.1 Euura saliciscinereae | reverse complement strand
TTTTTTTACAACACGAAACAATTCGCTTCAGGCTAACGGATGATTGAATAACAGATGAAAAAGAAACGCAGTTTTTTTTACCCACCATGATCTCTGCACGGGGCAACGTTATTCATTCTTTGTTAATAACGAGACTGAGACGGCGATAATTCTTAATTCATATATTATTCAATATTCAAACCTTTGGATGGCGACGCAGGAGATGTCTCGTTAGACAATACGACTATCATCATAATAGTATAATGGATCCTCATTCGTTTTTACAATAGTTTGACCATAAACGAATTCCATTATTCTACGAAAGACTGTGTGCAGAATTTCGAAGAATGATAGTAACATGTTGCTGGCTGGACATTTGACATTCTTCAATTTTAATTTTTTTTTTTTTACTTTTTCCGTTCCGTCGTTACGAATATCACAAACTTCGATTAGAATATGTCCTTCGATGTTCCTTAATTTTTCGGACCCAACCGATCGTCGGCGATTCACTCGTATCGGTATCGTATCGTTTTTACTTTTGTTTAAATTTTGATTGTGGGTAAAGTGATAGTAATAGTGAATCGCCCACGATCGAGTGGGTCCCAAAAATTGAGTTTTTGGATGTAGAATATAACTGTGTTCCATTGCAGGAATATTGAAAAACGTATTCTAATATTTCAATTATGAAATGTCGAGTCAAAGTGAAGCGATACTGTCGTTTCTGATAAAACTACGGAATATACCTGTAGACTTTTGCATACTTGCGATAAATCCAAAGGTGACGTGACACTTTATTTTCCTTCCTAATTCACGAATCGAGCTACGGTCATCATCCATCCACCAAAATGATATCTGTGTGCGCAATCTCTTCGCGACGAAGTGTAATTTCAGAAATACATTCCCATAACAAAGTGGGATCTTAAGTATCAGTTTTATTGTTATCCACGGCGATGAGCACATCTTCATAGACTTTTTTTTCTCTCATCTTGTACCGAAATCTCGGAGTGTTTCTTGAAACTAAGTAAACACTGATCCGCACTGAATTATAAGGGTGTCGAAAGCCTACGATCTTAAGTGTGACGAAGTTTCTAATTACGAATTTGAATATAATGTTGACATAGCATTGCGAATAAGTGTGCATATTTCGAAATAGCATGAAAAAGTCACTTTTAACGCCGGTTTTCGGACCGCAAAGTGGCACTTTGTGCACTAGTTGCCATGTTCAGTCCGTGTGTTTTGAACAAAAATGACTATTTCCTTCCGGCAGCGGATGGTTTCGTCATCTGCGTCACCATGAAATATTCTGGCAACTGTTGTAACGTCGCTACTACTGGTTGTAAATAAAACCATTTCATGAGATATTGTTATCTGTCAGGAATCCTACTCATAAACATGTACCCGGATTCCTGCACCCTACGTCGTGTCCAGAGTCAATGTGCATTCATGTACATCATTGTCTCGATGACAAAATAATACCAATTCACGGTCTATTATTTTGATTATGTTTGAATTTCGGCACGAGGCAATGATAAAAGTGAAACGCTCAAAAGGTTAACCGCCAAATTGATGCGGAACTTATGAAGCTACTCGATGTGGAATATCGTAGCACATGACGACGTAACACGATTTTGCACAATTTCTTGCAAAATGATGTAATCCAAACGGGATATAATAGCAAGCTGATGGACGAAATGTGGCAAATAATTTTTGAGTATGAATCGAGATTATGAACGTGCTGTTCGACAGAAATACGCAACATCTTTGGACGAGCGAAAGTACAGCGTCTATTTATTCATATTCTATGAATATTACGAAATACTTTCATCTTCGAATCATCTTGTTTCCTCCGAACATCCGAATTCCTAGTATTGAAACGAGTATTGAAATATCAAGATTCCGAAAGATTGATCAGTTATCGATAACTAGATCGGCCATTTGGTCTTGAGCGATGATACCAACAATAAGATCGACGCCCTGCTGGCCTGGAACTAAATTCTTCAGAAAAACTGAGGACCGTCGATAAGAAAATATCAAGTCAAGTTGGAAAGACTGTCTGGTTCGTCTTGGTTGCATTAGCAATGACCTTGGTTGCCCACAATTCGATCGTGACATTTTTATCAATCGCACAGCTGGCGCGAGGCCAGCAACGAGCGTAAAATCGCGACAGTCGTAGCGCGGCTGAGAAAATATTAATTAATAAGTAATGGGGTACGGTGACTCGGACATTGTTCGTAATTTGTTATTCCTAACACGCAGGTTCAGATTGTTGCACACTCAATGACGCACAATATCAGATTAGCAAGGTTCTTAACACTCGTACTCGGGTCACGTATGATCAAGCCTCCTTACTGACGTAGCGTCGCGTCGGTGGTGCTCACACTCGAGTATTGATATTATGAATTCAAACGTTTACACTACACTTGAAACTTTGTTACGGAAATAAATCATCAATGGTCTGTGCAGTACCCATCAAATAACCATTCGACGACGACCCCACTTGACATTTCAGTGCAATTAGTTTGTGAATAATTATTGAAGAAGCATTTCAAATTTACAGAATACGAACACGCGACACGATCTTGATCGTAGATGCACGTTGTACCTACGTGTCGGAGATAATTGGTCCCGAATCAGGGGTTCGATGATGATAAATGATATGATTACGTGACAATTGTGCAATAATTTTCATGGCGAGTCGTCAGTAACATTTGTAGCACCAAACTTCCACGTGTCAATTTACACGCCAGCCATACTAACAGAAAGTTGCACCGGACGTTCTTCCTGTATTTGCTTCATGATTCTATATTGGCGAAGACTCGCCTCTTCTATTTCTCAATATTTCTCGTTTCTGAGTTTCTGGATATGAAGGTTTTGCATAATTGTCGGACTTACTCGAAATCGTACTTAGACGTGAATACTGAGTAGTTTCTTGTTCTTGTTGTAAAACATGCATTTACAGTTTTTTTTTTATCATCAATACAAATTCCTGACGTTTTGGGATCATAAATTATTCGTCCTGCTGTCGAGTTGATTATGATTGGTTCGAGGATAAAAAGTTGGGTACGATCATAGCTACCTCTTGATTATTGCATTATTTAAGAGTCTACGCAGATTATGGTACGAAATTTGAGTGGGCAACGAGGCATCAAAGATTACGCGTATTTATTATTTCGGCAATGTAGTCGACGAAAGTATACGGAGGAATGATCGCTCGCAACTGGACAGTTTATGTAATTATACCGAGAGAAGTTATACAATTCTTTAGAGGTAGACGAACGCATCGAAAATTCATAGCTGAGAAACAAGGACGAGAGTTTACTTTGGTCATTATGTCGTAACGTGAAAGTTAAAGACTTGATTTCGCCCGCCTCTCAGCATTGACAAGTGTGCAGATGAACGAACGCGAGCGGCCGAAGAAGGCGCGGGTCGGTAATATTGGCATTACATACATAAAACTGCTCAATTATTAGCATTGAAAATGCTTCCGTTTTCGGGTCAGTATAGTGAGGTCTGTGGGATCAAATCTTGAAATTATGCAACGGAAGTGCGTAATAAAAAGTTGAATAAATAAATTAAAGATCGAGAACAATTGAACGAGGGATATTCCGGTAATGTCTTTTATCTTAATTTTTCCGAATGCAATCCGTTGTTAGTTCTGAGTCTTCAAACCCCGAGTTGGCGATGGAACATTTGTAGATCAACTTGAAATTTTGCATAGAAGCCTTCGCAAATGTGAATTTTGTACATATGTGAAACATTCGATTGAATATCTGGAGTGTCTTTATGAAAACACGGCTAAAAATCCAATTTTGTACGATGCTTTTGTAATTGAAAAACTGAAATATTTTTTTACATATTGTTACTAGAAATGCACAAATTTTAATCAGGGTCTGATCAAACAGTATTACAAAAAACAGGCCCACGTGGAACCTTGCGTTACACAGACATGCCTGACTTATTTTCTAGTCGGATCCAAAAGGCTATGATAGCCAGTTACATCTACAGTCAAAGGTATTTTTTTGAACGAATTTTGATATGCAGTGGTGGCATTTGAGGATTCAAATTCATCCATCCAGAAATCCGAACAGTAGATATTTGCGAATAGATTACTAATATACGAATAATTAGGGTTAACAAAAACCTTAGGTGTCATCCAAGTAATACGTAACGAAATTTAGAGAAATTTGGATAGATATGAGTGATACGTTCTGTAAGTTTCATCGATGCTAAAGCACTGCTTCGAATTACAAAAATATTTCGTGCGTGAGAGTGTAATTTGTCAATTTCTGTGCTGGCTTTGACTTTTGTTGAACATGTTTGCTGATCTTGGTAGAGAAAAAAAATATATACTTGTTTTTTCGGAAAAGTAATATAAGTTTTTTAAATTATTATTTCTGGGATGATTCAGTGTCCAATTTAGGAGAAATAAACGGTAAAATTCGAAAATTTGTAATTTAGAAATAAACGTCGAAAAACTTTGTTACGAAGTAAGGAAGTGAGTTCAGTCCTATCTACCGAATTACTGGGTAGAACTTTCGAAAAAAATAAAAGATACACTTTTCGAGATGACTAGCTTCTTTCAAAATTCCGAAAAAGATACGCCGTATCGTTACGTTTCGAATATCTTCTAATCTCTCTTCGGATTTTGAAATAATGCGGGAGAACCCTACAAAACGAGAACCAAGGAGATGAAATTATCTATATTAACAATCAATTCTTGTCAAGTTGAGTTCACCCTCAGGAATGAAGTTAGACTAGAATAACGACCCGGTGTAAAATTCTAGCAAGAGCAAAGTACCCGAAAACCGGTGCTTGAACAAATGATTTCATTTATTTTCATGATATAATAACTAATGATCAGTTTCGTCGTTTGCTCGCCTTTCAAAAAATCATTCAATTATCGTAGGGCCGGCATCTCCCCCGCGGTGCGCAGGACGCTACGAAAAACCTTCCTGCCAAGCAGTCTGAAGTTGGCGAAAATAGAGAAACAAGCTTTCAGACTGTTTTGAACCAATCCAATTGTCTGGAAGCTCATTTTTCGATTTTCGCCAACTTCAGACTGCTCAGTCGTTGGGAATACACGCCTTCGCTTTCTCTCGAGAAGCTTGAAGCAAAATGTCTTAATTACATTGTGAAATAGAATATCTCAGATTTGATTAAAATTTACAGCCTGTGACTCTACAAATCTGTTTGAAAAATGTTACGTGTATCCGTTTCCCCCCTTCGAGCATTACGTATCATTTCAACGAAATGTTACAGGCAGGTAACGGAAATTAAAAATTAAATGATCTATTTAATGTACTTGGCGCGTGACTGTACGGAGTCTCTCGATATGCTTTGGCCACGCGATAATGTAGCGAATGCATGAGCTTTCGATGTAAAAATTTGGGTATCAAGTAAACTCACCGACGTCGGACGGTATATGTTCTAGCATTCAATCGAGTTCAATTCGTCAGAATCGTTGGTTGTAAAAAAATATGTTATTCGATTTACAAGTCGATCGACTCATCGTTTGCAAAAATCAAAAGCGTCCTACGGATTTCTGAGTGACAGTGTTGTTCACCTGGCGCGTGCCTGCGAAGAACTAAATTGAGACGTGTGCTAATCGTGCTTATAAGTACGTATGCTGTGTTAGTAACAAAATCAGTCATATATGCCCCTCGGGGCACCATGTTCTCAAGTTCATGCGATGTCCGTAGAATTCAATCCTCCAGACTTAGTAGCGATCTCGTCTCCGCTAATCGCCGAAAAATTGAAACTTGTCAAGGTTGGCGAAACTTGATCGACTCGAAGAATTCGTTCACTGGCCGTGAAACTAACGCAAAACCAAATTCCGTTCACGAGTTTCAAATTTCCATAGAATACGTCTTATGTGCTGAAGCACATGGTCATGACTTAGTTAGCTGGCAAAACTTACCGGATCCGCCAACTGGGTATGGAAGAGCGTAACGGCGTGAATAAATTTATTAAGTATCCACTGATAATTAATTGTTACAGTTTGTGCTTCACCTTATAGGTATCGAGAGGGACTAGATGCATAGTTGATATCCGAGTAGTGACTAGCAGATGATCAATTATTCGTCAATGGTTATTTCCATGCATGGAAAAAGAAATGATCTATGACCAAGTCGATTTGATTTGGGCCTAGTGAATAGGCTAATTGAATATCATCAAGTAAATGTGTACTAAAAAATCTATGCGCGCTGACAATGAGACAAAAATGAACAGAGGGTTCAAATAGACGTATTGTCAATTTCTCATAGTTCATACATTTTATAGTACAAGTAAATGTGTCAAACTGAGTGAAAATTTTCTTGCGTCGAGTAAATTCCGTCAAGTGAATCCATTTACTTGGTAACTTTATTCCTTCTTTTTTCAGCGTGTGTAATAAAAAGATAATTTTAGGTACAATCTCAATTTTTTCCATGAGAGGTTGCGTTACCTGATGGAATCACGCAAATTAATTGAAATGGATCAGATAAAAGTTGCGCTGGAGGAGGATGGGAACATTTATTTGGTAAATGGGAACAAAAAATCAATCACCAAATACCTAAACCGATTCTAATACGGTTTCTCACGTGCGCCGGTACGTTGGTGATGACGATAAAATAATTATGTAGAAAAGGGAAGCCTTGAAACACCCGGACACGCAGGCTTCAACGAACTTGAACTCGCATAATTAGGTGTTCATGAATTACACAGATAACTTGCTAACACATCGATCACATAACGGTCCACTGTGAGTGCGAAAATCGGACATTAGCGATGGTTCAACTTGCCACAGAATTAATCCTGAGGTGTACCGATCTCTGCCGGAAGAGTTTTTCGAATATTGCTCGAAACGAACTGGCGGACCACAAAATAGGAATGGCGATTTTTCAGGAATTGGTATTTCTTCGTGCAGATGATTCAATCAACGTTGTAGATTATCGCGGAAAGTGGTCCAGGTATTTGATGAAAAATATTGTATTTAATGATTTTCGTCACACCCGTTCGCGGCACACTTCGTAAATGACAAGTCAAATACCAATTCTCTCGTGATAGACGATAAGCATGGCCGGCAAGTTGTGTGTGGTTGGGGTGGAGACGACCACACTCGAAATTTTCCGTGTGTGGTTTTTCCACACACGGAATTCGATCGCTGCAAACTAAAACTTATTGAATTTACGAAATTCGATCGTTGCAAATTAAAATTTAAAGAGTTTCATAGCTTGTCAATGATTTTATAACTCGAAATTCTATTAGGAGAGCAGCTTTTGCCATGACTGAATCAAAAGTCTAAAAACAATCTTTTTAAACCCCCCCCCCCCCGATTTTCACATGTACCACACACGGAAAATTTATAACTTGCCGGCACTGACGATAAGAGTGTAAGAAAACGAAATTTAACTGATCTCAGACTTACTTGAAACAATTCCGGACGAATACTGTCACCACGCTTCGACACAATCCAGTTGCAGACAGCAACTATGTAATAGATATACGAGACCATACGCGGAAACTTCAGCACAGCAAGACGATTCTGCCGCTATTCATCTCACTGCCATCGAGCTAGAGTAGTATATGAGCAAATATGTTGGTACTTATTTCTAGGCCCTCGAAATCTATCGCTTACCGCGTGGAGGGGTTAATGATAAGTTCTCTGAAATATCTCCGGTGCGCAATTGGCGGACTCAAAATGAAGAAAATAAAACACGATTCCGACGACACGGCAATAACTGTTTATAGCCTGGATTTTACCCGAACCATTTCCATACAATCCTCCACCGAATCGTTTTATACATTAACATTGCGAATGATGCGATTCCCGATTGATCAGTGCTAAAAGCATATCGACCACTACATTCGGGTTTGTAAAATTTTATCAGCCTTGGAGCCGATCTCGTACAAGGTTCTCTAATGCTTCACAGATTCTGTTACTAACTGATTGTGAGATTGATAACTGAACTCTGATGTCAAGTGATCATGGGTGGATAACAATTTGGAATATTTGAACCTCGAAATATTGAAATGTTCCTCAAGTTTGAAGTATTCGAGAGTTGTACAATGTTGGAAAAAAGAAGATACAGTTATCATGTTCTTTGAGAAAGTCCCACAAATTTTCGCGCGTGGAATTCAGGTTTGAACTTATTCATGGGTTTATTGAAGGACACAAATTTAGATACCGATTTTATGTCACGATCAACACCGAACACCTTGAAATTCCACTCCAAGCTGGCTGACATCGTACAAATTTTAAGAGCACAAATTCCATCGGAAGCCAAGTGGGCGTCCAGAAATAATCAATTTACTTATATAATGAATTCTAATGACATTTAAAATCAAGTCTTGCCAAGTGTTGCCTACAGTTAGTTCAGAATAATTGTCATTCATTTGTAAAAACCTGCTAATCATTTCGAAACATGAATAATTCCAATTCAGGAATCCTGAAGAGTGAGGGAACACTGAATTTGTAATAGGTTCAAAGGACATAGTAAAAGCATCATAGGTGCGTCGTCGCGGGGAAAAAATTAATAAAATAAAAAGACTTGCGTCAATATCATACGCCGAAAAAGCTTCCATGCGAACTAATATGTTGACGTCGGCGAATAATAACGGAATTAGGGATTATCAAATTTGGATTTTTTCTCCACTCCAGATGACATGATAAACACGTACAAATGTCAAACAAAACGTTATAGATTACCGCGGATTTTCCTTCTTCTTCTTTTTAATACCTTATTTTAAGGATGTCAAAACTATAAGCTCGTAAGTATATCAGCTTCGTTCATTATTTGTTGGTTGTTACTGACTTGTTGTCGAAATGTAAACTTGGGTATGTTTTTTTTTTACCGTGGATACCTAAAATTCGTCCTATAAACTGATGATGAGGTCAATAAAGAAGATCGTTTAATTTTTTTAACGATTTGATTATTTTTTTGTAGTGTAAAACCGGCCACCAGATGGCTAGGAGATTTACGAAAAGAAACACACGCTGCGATACTGTGATACCATTGGTCCTTTCCCTTACAATTAGATACGATCAACCACGTTGCTGTGTATCTGTTTTTTTTTTTTCTCTTTCGAAAAGCTTCCCCAGCGCCACGAGTGACAAAGATTGGCACTTTTTAATGGACGAATTAAACACAAACAAAACACTTTTTGTCGTGTTTATTGTTGATATTGTCAGGAATCGTAGAGTTCGATGCAATTATTTCGATGGTACTCGTTAAAAACTCAGATATACATTAGATTTCGTGCTATTGAAACTCGAAATTCAAATATTCCCTAGATTCGACACTAGCGCTTACCTAGTGGTCACTCTATCGTTCTTTGAGAAAATCCTCAAATCATGTGCCCTCAAATCATTTTTGACTGTCGGATTGCGTTTTTTTTTGCCCCTGAGAGCGCTAAAGGTTAATGTTGATGGCTGCTCTTGACCAAGGGCATGTGCTACGATGGGAAGGAATATGAACGAATCAGAAGACCGAAAACGTGAACTGCGAAGGATATATATATATATATATGTATATCCATAATTACACGGAATAATGCACTTATAATATCTTACGGTTAATTCTTTTACATAAAGTCGCAAGTGCTATTAGAGGGAACATGCTACTATCAACTTGGCCTCTCTTTATGAATGTGTATATATATTAACTTGGGCCTTTTTCAGTTTTTTTTATCTTCACGTCTTTCAGCTACGATGATGTCAGCAAATGCAATTAACTACGTCTTTGCCTTCATTAGGTAGTTAGAACTCGACGCTAATCCCTGTTCGTTATTGATTACATTCACCGTCTAGTGTCTAAAAACAATCATTTAACGTCTTTATATTCGCGTACCTCCTCACTAGGGTCGAGAACGTGGTTGATTCTTTTGTCATTACTCTTTTTTTGCACAACCTTAAACTTGACATGACTCGAGTGGTTCGATATTGGCATATTGTAATTACAAATCCGGTACTATACAGGGCGAGTTATCTCCGGCTCCGAACGAGGGAGGGGCTTATTAGTATGGACGGCATATGCAGATATTGATAAGCCCCTCCCTCATTCGGACCCGGAGAAAACTCAGTCTGTCTATGTATCCTTCAGTTCTTAAAATACAGGGACTTTGGTACCAAGCCGTAACGAGATGCGGTTTGTGATTGACGGTAATCAATGCAAAGTAATCGTTTAGTTTTATTACATAACTATCAACCAGCAACCAAATGGCAGTGATTTTGAGAAGCACTTCAAGCGGATGTGGTATAGTATGCATATTTCAAACAATGAGAAAAAAATAATGGTCGCTATAACCATTTTCGAGATGTAAAAACAAGTAATGAAACGGACTGAAGATAATTTATAATATGTATACGTGATAATTCATTGGAAATATAATAGCTTCAACGAAAGTCAATGGTTGGGTCAACTATAGTTGCCCCACGTTACAATAGTCGTAGTGACCAGAAGATTAGAACTATTCATACAGTCCAATCATTTTCTCAAGTTGTAGTTATTGTTGATTCATTACAACGGGGACCTAATTTTACAGTCACAACATTTTATTGCATAAAACAAAAATGTCCATAGTAGCCACACAATAAGAAAAATTAATTGCATCACGTTCTTCGTACCGTTGTTCAATGAGAATTCATCCATTTTTGACGCTGCTCCGCCTATTTAGTTTCGGAAAAATCGCAGCATCATCGACGGTATTCGATCTGGGACCTAGTACACCTCATTAAATATGTAAATAGGTGTTTTTTTTACTCATATACAGATTCAGTATAACCATGATCACTGCATGAACACGTGCAAAGATTAATTTGTGACGGTGTCACACTCTCCACACAGAACAAAGCCCATTTGTTGCCGGAAAATTGATCCAGTCTTCAGGCTTCGGCAATGATTGGTGGATCCAGTATTTGGAAAATATCACACAGGTTCGCCCAATGTGTTACTAAAAAAAAGAAGGTGATCAAGGTATCATAATAAGAAATGAATTATCATATAAAATTTCCACCTTACGTGAAATGAGACTGGTGCTTGTGATCAGTTCTTCTTTATATTCGTACATAAAATTAGACTTACTTTGCGAAACGAATCAGAAAAAAAAGATTACAGTAACGATTTCAAGATGTATATGAGAGATTGAAAAAATTTTACCTACGTCAATCAAGTGTGTAGTTCATGAGGTGGGAAAAAAATTATACACTCTTCATTCGTATCGAACGTCATAGTTATTAATCGATTCTGGATGGGTCCAAGGTCCATCAGCCATCGCTGACCACCATATCTAGTACGTAACTGTGTTTAAAGTATGTACAGTGCCGAATTCCCTTCAAGGTCATGGCCTCCTACGATACGTTTTCGGGGGCGATATTTTAATCTGGTTAAAACTCTAAACAGACATGTCATTCATTTGGGAACTTACATGAAATAACCAACGGCTCAAACTTGTAAATGATGAAATGATGTAATAAAACAATAATCATATATTTTCTCAGCATTGGCATCTAATGCTTGGGTTTATATTTTTTCGTGATGGGCCAGAAAATTAATCTAGAAGTCATCTTGAGAGTGATGGTCCCATGAAATTTGTTGATCGATTTGTATAAGCTCTGGAAAAATTGGATTTAGTCTATGATCACCTTAACCGTGCCTTACAGTACTATGTCACCGAAGATTTCGATTTAACGTCTTATTATCCACGCGGATGGAAAAGACCTGGTGGATGTTATGTCCGGTTTCTCGTGTAAAGGTTTCCCTGCGGTGATATGTTTTGATTTGCGAGACACACGGTAAAAACTGAAAGAAAAAAAATTGCTAGAAGACTATATCGTTAAGTCTTGTCATACTTGTACAATCTTACCACGATCGATCATAATTTGCTCACTCATTGTTAGAGATTTTTTGCAATTTCATTCTGTTTCATGCGCAAGAGCTAGAATACAGTGTGATTACTAGCAATCAGCAGCCCCACTAATTTTACAACGAACGAAGAATTTTTTGTTCCAAAAATATTTTAATTGGGATAATTTTCGAAAAGTAATTGAAGGAGTACGTTTCCGAGTCATGGTCAGTATTCAAAAACTCATTGAGTTGTCTGACTTCTTTTTTTTTCAATAGTGAGTGGATCGTTGTTCACCTTGACGAAAAAAAATCATGTGTTCGATCAGCCCCGTTGCTTTGATGGATTATGATATATCAATTCGAACAGTCAAGGAATGATAATTTTGTATAACGGAACTGAGAGATCATCAGAAAGGCAAGCAGCTGAAACTCGATGACGCAGGAAAAATCATTAGCATGGAATGCTGATGGTACGAGAGTTTCAGTAGGAAATTACGTCAGTATAATATATGAAGTCCGCAGGCACTCTGCGTCCCATGATATTCAGAATTTGTGTCATTTGATGAAATATTTGTATAAATACATCGATATTCTTCATTCCATCTTTCAATTTTTATTCTTCAATTTTTTTTCACATGTATCAATCGTACTTTCGTGTTTGCTGGACGGGGTGTTCTTGACTTGTCAGGCACGAGGCCAAACTATTCAAGATTGGGAAATCAGAATTTGCCAGCCGTGTGACCAGCTCATTAGTCTTTGCTTATTAATTTTTTCATCCCAGATTTTCAATATTAGTGTTTCACGGATCAGCACCGATATTGCACGAATGATATCTTCATCGTTCGTCGATAAGTTTGTTAAGAAATATTCTATATTTGTCAGATTCGGCGATAACTTGATTGCAAATGAACGTACACTACCCATAGAAGTATTCATCAATCTTAGTAGCTCGATTCAGAAGAGGATGGTTTACCGGCACAACTAGTATCAATGGTGCACTGAGATGAGCATACCTGGCACTCGGAATCATATAGCAGTAATTTTGATTATCTGATGCATATTCCGATGCAGATTTTGCTTCAATCCTATCACAACATGATCTATAATCTCCCCCCCCCCCCCCCCCCCCTCCCAGCCCCTGAAATTAATTCATATATCGTGAGTTTCTCGCTATGAGGGCCGCTCGGTGCACCTAAAGCAGGCAACCGTACGTACGTCCCATAAGAATTAGCACGTGCCGTACGTACGGTTGCCTGTTTCAGGCGCACCGTTTCCTGTTTCTGTTTCTGTACGGTTGCCTGTTTCCAATTTTATTTATTCGTACCCTTTTTCTTTTGCCAAAAACGCCTCATGATCCTCATTTCCATTCTGCAGATATGGTATTATGCAAGTGACAGTATTGTCAATTCGCGAACTATTTTGCAGTACTCTTCCGTGTGAAAAAAAGCAAGTAACAGTACTCCCTAGGTACTGCTCGATTTGTACTAGACACGTAATTTTTTAAGCCCATCTTTCATAAGCTACTATCGGCTATACAGGAAGAATTCCTTACGACTAAACAGTCTGGAGTTGGCTAGAATCGAGAATAATGAGCTTTCTTGAGAATTACGCGTCTTAGTGTCTCTTGAGGTATGCCTTAGTATTTACCCGCAGCGACGCAGCTCTCTGTGAGATTTCAATAAGCGTGTACGAGCTGTTGGCAAGGGAGAATACTTTGATCGGTAAGTCGACCGATCGATCGTCAATAATAAAAATATCAAATCGGTGGATACAAATATGTCACTCTCTGCTGTTAAAGCAGATTTCACTTGTACCTGCCCCGCCAGATCGGTTTCAGAAAAATTCTCAGTTACCTTGGAAAATTATATGGGAAGTGATCATATTTCATCATTCTTCGATCTACCCGCCTTCTGTGTCGAAGGTGCCAGGGAGCACAAATTAATAAAAAATTAGGGTTTTTGGTCACAATTCAGCGATGCGAGCATAACTCAAGGACAGAAATTTAATTTTCAATGTATTGAAAGAAACTTTAAATAATATTTAACACCACTTTTCTAAAATTTTATGTACAAAACAATAAATATTTGATATTGTGCATATCTTGAACGATTGAATTCGTAAACAATTGCAATCTACGACGCCGCGACGGTATAAATATCATTAAATATGATGCATCAGTGACTTGCAATACTGAATAAATAAGCACTATATTGCATTGTAATATATTTTGGCTCTCGGACCACATTTCCCAAAGTCCCCCCCTCCCCGCGTCAAAAAATGGATCGTACCATTGCGTGACGAATAAAATTGGTTGATAAATAATTGTTTTTTCATTTATTTTGATGACGAATACTTGTGGTTCGTACATATTGTACACGTATAAAAAGTTCCATCGAACTGTTCAGTCTTGCATTACATTGGTGTAACCTTCATCATGCAGAATCAGAGGTAGAATCGACATACTGAATCCCTTCTTCTCGAACAACAACGATGTTTTCGTTGACGGATGTAGCTTCTGCTATCTCATTGAACGGTAGGACGAGTAAAGCCAGCTTGTACATGCACCAGATGAAAATCGCCAGTAGCGTGTATCCTATGATATCGTGTACCAACCTCATTCTGTAAAGCACAAGCACAGTTACAGTATGGGGTGAAACACTTTTGTCTCGACTATGAAATTAGTATCTTACCTAGCCATTCGCTTTCTAGCGGCTGGAATAGTGCTCGGGTCATCCTTGAAAATGTAGCGCCTAAGTCCACTGATATAGTTGCGCATGTATGCGGGCCAGTCGAAGTCTTTCATGGAGAAGAAAAATGTCTTCTGATCTTCAGGCGTTAGCTTATCCCAAAGCCCTCGCGTGGTTTCGTTGTGAAACGTCCACTGTCTCCGCGTGAAGTACGATGTCAGGGAAGCAAACTTGTGAATCTTCTTGTACATCTTTAGAATCCTTCAACGAAAGTAACATATTAACCTCACATAAACACCTCAAAATGCGTTTTGTAGAGCAAATTTCAACAATTCGGGCTTATTATTCTTTGTTAAGATGACAATCGTGAGAGTTATAAGCAATTTGACATCAGTATGAATTATCTTCACTATTGCCTCAGTTCTGAACTATGCAATCGATACTAACTTTGGGCTCTGTCCGGTTAGAATAAGTCCAGTGTCAAGAATCAGGGCTGGTATGATATGCAACAGAAAGGTCAGTATGTTGTAGAGGACGGTGTATTTCGTCGAATAGTCCACGTAGCACCAGATACTGCGCATGGTTGGTGCCTCAATTCCGAGGTTTAGGGAATAATCGTTGTACTCTCCCCATGTGATGCTCGGCTTATCCCACGTCGCGACAAAATTGTAGATCGGTAGCGGTACGTCGGGATTTCTACATCAGGAACGTGGCACATGTGAAATTATGAGATACCGTAGGCACGGGAAATAATCAATTCGAAAGGTTCGATAAATAATTCAGTAATTATGTATGCATCTGTCGACATACTTGGTCTTCGATACATCCCAGGCTGAGGCAATTAGTGCGTTCACGGTCATATCAACGGGTACCAATTCCGCAGCACATTCGCAGTTCATGTTCATCGTTCTTATCAGACCTGCGCCTGCCCCGACAACCCCACCTGTTGGACCGAAGACGTTGTCGATCCATCCCTCAATTGGCTCAGCGTGCGTGGATATTACTGTAAAGAATGTACAAGTTTTCGACCATTCGTAGCAGAGTTTTTTAGCCATCGGGGCTACAAAAACATATATAGATTACGTAACTGCTAAAAAAAAGCCAGTTTTCATCATGAATAGTTCGTCTACGTATTTGTAAATGTACAAATGTATCTACTCGTGGCCCTGAAGATGGTCAATCACGGCCTGATCAGAACCTCGACAGCTTTTGAATGAAAGATTGATTGCTTGTGACAGCTAAGAATTTGTTGGTCATCTGCTACTTACAAAAGCGTCATCGGAAACAGCTTCTTTGTAATACATTATGAAAGGTACTTAAAATTGACCTTCAAATATCGTAACCTTGTGATATGGTCCGGGTTAATGTACAGGATTACATCGCACTTACCCATAGCTGGTCGAAATATACCCAGAGGTAAGTTTTTTCCGTTGTTCTTAGCGGTTGTTTCTGCGATTGCCTTAGTGAACGCATATGTATTGGGATAATCTCCCAGAAGTGTCGGTGTGATCTGGTTCAGCTTCCCTTCGTCCAGAGTTTCCATTAATTTTTCCACTCCGTCCGCTGAGAAAAATTATCTAATGAGTTTCCAATTGAAATTAATCGTATCAACAAAACAGTAGCTTCAATGGTACCTGATAATGGAGGTGGATACACTTTTTCTTCGATGATTCTTTCGGTGCAGTTGCTGTACGCCGTAGAGACGTAGATGACGGACTGAAAATACAATTTATCAAACAGGTATCGATAAAAATTCGTATTGAAATCAACTACGCTTCGCCTCTTTTGATACTCACTTTGAGATTGGGCATGCATTGGCACATGTCCATCACTTCCTTGGTACCGCTGACGTTAATGGCGACAGCGAACTTGAGTTTTTCGTCAAAACGCACCGTGGCGGCAACGTGAAAGACTATCGAAACTTTACGAATTAGAAACTCCCTGTCTTCGACCGATAGACCCAAATGCGGCAGACTACAGTCACCAGTAACGACGGTTATTTGGTGACGGTATTTGGGTTGTTCTTTCTTCAGACGATCGAAGACCTGGAAGAAAATCACATTCAATATCAGAGACTCTCTATTAAATTCTGGTGTTCGTGAATCAACCATGGATGTGATTTCTGATCACCAATTTCAAGTTTGTCGTACCGCGAAGACAAGTTGGTCAGCCTGACTGTTTGACCGCGTGTATTCGCATATCGGGGTAAATAGAAAGTATTGCCCAGCATGTGTGTACAATAAATTACGCAGGAATCTAAAGTTTTGCTCAACTTGAACGTTTCGTGACATCATCGGCATATTTGCTAGATGGGGGCCCTGCATCTAAGGTGTATGCGATACATGAAAGGTTTCCAAACATTCGGGACATGTGACACGTGTAAAACGAACATTGTCGTCATTGACACTGGCTTCATGTGTTAAAACGCGTATTAACAGAAAACTATTCAAATATTTCGTCTTAATGCGGTGATACGTTGAATGATGTCAAATCATCCGGCCGAGACGCTGTTGTTATATTCTATCACCGTGGTGCGAATGTACGAACCACATGTTTCGGTGATGGTACTGAACACAGTAGCGAGGAATTGGGTAACTCGTTGCTTCGGGGGTTTGCGTACAATGTTAAGTAAATATTTGCTCATTAAAATTATTAGGCAACAATAAATTTAGTTTTCTACAAGTTTTTATGGCTACCTGGATTTATAGCTGTGACACCACAAAGCATCATGATTGGAAACTGGCTATTTTGAAATTTTATGGTTTTTTTCGAAGGTCGCGAACGTGTTCACGTGTTGACTCAGGCTTTAGGAGCATCAAACTGAGTCGAGCTGACCTCACTCAACGTGTGGGTAGCATCTCATTTTAGAACCTTGAAAAAGAGGCCGAGTATTGTGTACCATTTTATGCAAACGAGGAATAGATATTTGTTTCCGTACTCAGAAATTTAATGTTCACACATATAGTTGTATAATTGTATACCTCTTTCTCCTCTAGCTGTTGATCATTGAACTTGTAGCCTCGAGACAAAGAGAGATCACTCGAGACTGTCATTATATTTGGCCATTTTGAATTTCCAATTGTTAGCTTCAAGCAATTCGTCAAATTCAACAGAGCTTATTCGGATTTTTAAACACCGTCATGCAAATGATTCTATCGATTCAAGTAAATTAATTCAAGCTTTTGTATAGTAATCCTACTTCGAATTTCAGTCATTACATAATAAAAGAAGAAATAGCTTACTGAATCTTTGAAAATATCATCTAGCCGGTTATGAACGTCTTTGCCCTTTTTCGGTCGAACCAGAAGATAAATAGTTGACAATTCTGGGCAGCTTCGCAACAGCTTCTCGATCAGAATTTTTCCTAGGAACCCAGTTCCACCTGAGTACAGAAAAGATCCATTGAAAATTTCCATCAAACACATTTGCGGTCCCATCATCAATAATCCATTCTGCTATTGAACATTGCATGGTTTACCTGTTATAAATATACTCTGCTCAGCGTAGAACTCCTGAATCGGTGTCCTCGCAGTGGCGGAAGGCTTATCCACGATTACCGTCATCTCTGAAAAAGGAAATGGTCAATTCAGTTCTGTCCACGGCTATCGGACATTCTAAGTAATTATTTATAACACTCAGTCGTAGTTCCAGGGACACTCCAACGCACCTTACAAGTTACGTACAGTGAATACCTTGTGGCAATCTATACATTGAGTTCTGTCATTGAATCATTTCATCCACTGTGACCAAGTTATAGGTATATCATCACATTTTTTTTAGCCGAATTCCAATTTGCA
This sequence comes from Euura saliciscinereae, assembly GCA_018420115.1. Classification (NCBI taxonomy): domain Eukaryota; kingdom Metazoa; phylum Arthropoda; class Insecta; order Hymenoptera; family Tenthredinidae; genus Euura; species Euura saliciscinereae. The sequence continues at coordinate 3,325 of JAFFZH010008012.1, read as the reverse complement.
CTGACTGACGTGGAATTATGTTTGGAAAATCGTTATTTGAGAAGCGAACGTCCTTGACAGTCCAACGGTCCAAGTCACCGTACAAGTCATACTCGCAACCGATATCTGAAGTCGACTAACCTCTCCAATACAAACTCATTACGGGCCTTACTCACATGCACATTAGTCGTTAATGGTCGGACGACTTTCCCCAATGCGGTTCACCGTTTCGGATCGGTGTGATGTTACCGGTTTCTTTATTTTCAACTCCTGATCATTTAAACCTGAGTATCTGGGTCATTTCTCACACGGGGTGTATCGGTGTAACTTCGAGTTTTAACATTTTATATTAGTGAAGTTTTAGAAAGGTCCTTCCCAGGCGTGGCTGACATTGCGGAAGGATTCGTTCTAGGTGCATGTCATTATGGAAATAATTACTTAAAGAGGTGTTAAAAGTTAATGGGAAAAACGGCATCGCGAGCTGAAATATATTGAGAAATTGTTGGATCCATAACGATAATAAAGGTTTCGTCAGACAGCGTTAAATTCCGTGGTTGAGTGTGTATGATACATCGATGGTTCAATTTGTCTCGATATTTATATAACATGACAATTGTTTGTAAAAAATCATTTCGCAATAAGGCCGTCCGTCAATGTGACGGATGTTTTTATTATTCCAGATACGTTAAGAATATACTGAATTTTTTCTTCAAGCTCCAACCAACTCCGACACTTCCGTATTATTACTGCTAGCTATTCTTCGGCCTCAATAGTCGCCACTGATCTGATCCGATTCAATGATACGTACCTATAAAATCAATTCCAATAAAAATGTGAATTCGGAACCGCATTAAAACACTCCACATGCAAGTGAGAAAATCGGACAGACATAAATCCCTTCTTCAGTCTCGACTGGTTTTTCTGCTCCCAGTCGTCTGCGATTGGCAGCGAAGGCTATCCACAAATTCTGCTGGATACTTGAGACATGCACGCCGCGAAGCATCAATTCTTTATTTTCTCGATCCCCAGGTTAAACCTTATATCGGGTAGTCATCGAACATGATACGCAAAAGTTTAGAAAATTTCCGTGATTTGTCACGCTGTGGTTGAGGTTTTCTGATTTCACGTGTTGGGAAAAACCGGGTGGTGCTTCATGACAAACCTACACAGAAATTGACTGCTCAAGATCAATCGCGTGACACGTAAAATGTTTCAGACCTGAAAGTCATGATTAGTTGTAACGGATTTTTTTATTTTATTGTATATAGCGGCTATGACGAAACGATATTCATGAATATTCATTGAAAATTTACCGTCAAACTGTTAACGTATATTGAACGTATATCATTGATTGAAAAATAACCTCACGGATTGTCAAGCTATTTTATCATCCCACGCTGAATTGATCACGTGTTCAAACAAATTAACATTCGTTTGTAGAATGGTTAAGTGACCACATGAAAAATGTTGTTCTGTTCGCATATTCGGAAATTGGGAAATTTGATAAACGTGTTTTATATTCACATGTATATTGTAAAAGTGGTAGAAGTAAACGTGATATACGTCATCATCGTATTTATTTTTATCGCTTCCTTAATACATGTAAACGAATTATAATTCCATTCTATAACTCTGTATCGTGAGTAAATTGCCCAAATGAAACGTTTTATTGTTCTGAAATGAGCGATTACGAGAATGTAGATTACGGGTCATCCGGTGGCGAAAGATGATGAGCAGCAACGGATTATTTACATACATCTACGATTTACATCGTATACATCAGACTTGTACTACTTTGCTTCATATCCATCCAATATAATGTCAAGCTGCATTTCTAACAGGTTTAGGCATCAGTCCCAGTCGGGGATTGTCATCAGTCTGTGTTTTTAGCCTCGAATGGACCGTCTGACCACATGTTTCACTACCAAATCACTAGTAATGCTTCCATGTTCGTTACCACAGAGGAAATAGGTACAGTGGCGAGGATTATGAACCACCGAATCATTATGACTTATACGCAAACTCTTCATGCAATCGACTTGAAGCAAAATTTTTACAAAAAGTATGGTTCAGAATTGTCTAAAAAAATTTTTTACCAATTCTTCCGCCAAATCGTATCTAAGTAGGCTCAATTTTTTTTTATACCTTTCGAATATTGAGAGAACAGATGATTAATACAAGGTTTTAGCGAAAACGTTGGCCTTCTCAGCACCGGCCACATTCTAAAGTATGTTGAACATTTTAGTGGCTAAGGTCATGCTGCACTCGATTGTTACTGACATTCATGGGTATCTCCGAATATCATATTCTTAGCGGAATTCTACGAATGCTTCTGAACAGATAGTTGCGAAAATATTTTGGATACACCAAAAAATGAAGGAATGGCATGGTTTCTACGAAGTCATGATAGTAATTTCGTAGGAACCATGCCATTCCTTCATTTTTTAGTGAATCCAAAATACTTTTGGACGTATCTGTGCGGAATCACGTGTAGAATTCCGACAAGAAGCTGTATTTTGCGATTTACTTCCGTGGACTTGGATATTCGGAGACATCTGAATGTCGGTAACAATCGAGTGCAGCATGCCCTCAAGAGACTCGGTAGGGTCTCGCGTAGAGTCCATCGTTATACGATTTTCTGGAATTCTAATAACAGATTTACCTTCCTAGGTCTCAGGACGTGGTGTGATGAACGGAATTGATTCCTGACTTCGCTTAAACCTACGCCATACGAATCCCACTATTTCGCAGTATCCTAATTCAACCGTATTTCGGTCGTATGAAGGTTGAACAATTTCTCCTCGAAATGCACTACTTTGGATTATTGATATTACGAAACACGAATACTCACTTGGGTACTTGATTTCCAATAATTTCAGCCGGATAAAGTATCTTGAACTGGTACCGGGAATCCAACACTCCTTAAGAAGAATTCAATCTCATCCACTCAGTTGTGAAAACGTATTTGCAGGCCAGAGTGAATCACTTTCACAAATATTATGCTCTCCGTTTTGAGTATAACTGATGTAACTTGATACGTAGAAGGGTACCTTCTACTGTCTAGAGGTACGGTAACACAGTGGTCAACAGTGACGGCGATCGCCTCACTCTTATATAGCTATCAATGAGTTCCCCTCCTGCCTGGTAGTCCTGCCTACGCCGGATAATTCCCGCACTCTTACCCCTACTGAAAAACTTCATATGATAAAACTGGTAAAAAAAAGTACATGATAAATCATATGATGAATCACATCGAGTTTAGGCGTCATTCAAGTATCACATAACACTATTTTTTACCATTTTAAGCCCCTGCCTCCCCCATAGTAACAGATGGTAACGATTGCCT
>JAFFZH010008011.1:4911-17815 GCA_018420115.1 Euura saliciscinereae | reverse complement strand
AGAAAAAAAAGGCTGGCTACGCCAATGAAATCCGTCGCCGAAGCGTTCCCCCACCACCTGCCTCGAGAGCACAGGTCGCATGCATGGAGTAGAAGGAGACATATCTCCCCACGTTTAGGCTTCTAAAAGTGGTCGTCAAATCCCACGGTAAAGGGAGCGCTGCGAACGAGTCTGTACTGCAGGAATCCGGGCTGACGTAGGCGCGCGCATCAGATACACGTAGCCATGTCCATGGTCACTATGGTTACGCGGAAAAGAGGATGGGGGTTACGCGGTATCTGGTGCGCGCGCTCACGTCAGCCCGGATTTCTGCGGTACAGACTCGTTCGTAGCGCCCCCTTTACCGTGAGACAAATTTTTCTTTCAAGATATGTCTCCTTCTACTCCATGGTCGCATGGTAGCTTATAGGGACCGTGCGAGGAATCGACAGTAGCGCCAAATCCGTCTCTACAGGTCATATCTGTCCCGAGTCGCAGGGAATTTCCCCTGCCTACGCCAATGCTCAGCTAATCATACGCTACCGGAAGCACAACATGAACCAATCGCAATGAATTGTTCTGCCCGCGGCAGCATTTCAGTGGGTTAAATAACTGTTTTCTCGGTGTTTCTGTAGATATCTCAACAACTGACGATGCAAGAATAACTCTTTCCCTATCATACATCGGAAAATACAGTTCTTTGGTTAGAAACGCTGTGTTTCGAGACAAATATCAACAAATAACCGCCAGTCCGCCTCTCAACGTTGATATAAGGCCCTGCGGCTCGTTAGATATTTGACCACTAAGCGGCGCCACTTGTGACCTCGCTCGGTCCCTATCACGGTCTTATATACAGGTCTTGGAACGACACCTAAATTTCAGTGGTGGGGGGTTCGCTTAATGGCTCAAAAATTAGTTCGAGTTGCGGCCGAAGGGGCTGCGCCAGCGATATCGGTTGAGCAATGAGCAGACCATAGACATAACCTCTAAGCGTGCTTTGAACCTATATTGCCATCACCTGTGTGGCACATTTTTGGAAAACTGACTTAAAAAAATAAAGGGGATATAGTAAAAACGTGGAAAACGTTCTATTACCAGGAAATTGAACCAAATTACGAGTTCGAAAAATCGAGCTTCAAAACCACTAATCGTAATTGAATGCGCGCCTGCGCCGCGCGGTTTATACACCCCGTGTTCGATTTTCCGAACTCGTAATTTGGTTCGATTTCCTGGTAATAGAATTTTTTTACGTTTTTAGTATGTTCCCTTTATTATTTTTCCAGTCAGTTTTCCAAAAAATGCGCCATACAGGTGACGGTAATATAGGTTTGAAGCACGCTTAGAGGTTATGTCTATGGTCTGCCCATTACTCAACCGATATCGCTGGCGCAGCCCTTTCGGCCGCAACTCGAACTAATTTTTGAGCCATTAAGCGAACTACCCCCACCACCTTCGATTCAAGACCTGTATATAAGACCGTGGTCCCTATAACGAGGAGTCCGAGCCAAAGTTGGAATAGGATACGTGCGCAGGTAGAGTGGGGGATGCTATAAAAACGGACCGAAGGGGAAAACTCTTATAACGAGGACTCTTATAACGAGAACCCACTGTATTAGGTACTTGGGGATAAGATAAAAATGGGAAAAAAATCAAGACGATTAGAGTATTAACTTTGAATAATAATAATGCCCGAAAGTTATCAATAAATTGTTTAAACAAAACATGGTTTAACGAATTCTCTGGTAACGTCATTTTTTTTTCATCTCAAATGAAATGCCCTAATTTTTCTGAATAGACATGAATTTTTTAAGAATTTTGTCTCTATTTTGAAATTTCCGTTTTCGAAAATTTCCAAAATTTTGAAAACTGAATTTTGGATATGTTTTTGTGAAAACGATGGAGATTACAATTCCGAAGTTTCCGGAGCGTGAAACAAATAGTTTCGTAAATACAACGTTTACAAATTTTCGAAAACGGAGATTTCAAAATAGTGACAAAATTCTTAAAAAATGCATTTGTGTTCAGAAAAATTAGGGCATTTATTTGAGATGAAAAAAAATTACGTTACCAGAGAATTTGTTAAACGATGTTTTGTTTGAACAATTTATCGATAACACTCGGGCATTATTATTATTCGAAATGAATACTCTTATCATCTTTATCATGGTTGATTTTGCCCCGATTTTTATCTTATCATAAAGTACTCAATTTGCCGACGAGAATCATTTTTGGTTGAGATTGTACGGCCAATAGATTGCAATTGCCTTCATAGATCATCGATGAATTAATTAATTTTTTCTCTACACTGTTATGAATCGGATAATTAATGGATGACACGTTTCATCTATTCTTTCTACTCGCGTGATTACTCGCTGCTATGCTACGAAGTATGAACCATAAAGACTAATAAGCACGATATATAGATATATAGATAAAATAGAATAAATATACTCACTCACCCAATTATAGCTGCATCCTCGTTACAATTATTATCTCCTTCAATTGTCGTCGCGATTCCCATTCTTTATTTCTTTGTTTTTCTTTTTCTTTGTTAATTTCGGTGATTAAAATTGTTGCGCCTAATTGTTTGTACTTCGTTTCACAAGAACAAATCAAGTTTTCCTATGGATATGGCGTTCGAATTTCGCGCCATACGCGCATAACCTCACTCGGCACCTGTTACGCACACATTGATCGACTGAGATGGCGCTACGGTCAACAATCATCAAGTGCGTCACATGGCGTTCGAAAATGTATCAATCGCTGCTCGCAGTGTCAAAAAGTTGATTTTATCATCGATTCTGTATTCAGTATCACGATATCTGATTAATCATTGAGGATTATGGTTCTTTTCTCTAATCATGTTTGATATTCTTTATCCTGTTTTCTAGTTTGATGATCATAAATTATGACTTGAAAAAAAAAAAAAATTTGGCGCATAGAATTGATGCAAATAGCTTAATATTGAGTCTGATAATGGTTTGTTGCTTGTTCATCGAATGTGGCGCGAGTTTTCAGATTTTGGATTTGAATTTCACGGTGCGCATGCGCACACATCGCATTATCTTATAAAATTCAAATTCGAATGATGTATCATTTATTTCCTGTTCTCGGAAAAAAGATATTGATACTTTTAGGGATTGATAGTGAAGCATTTGTAAATTAGTTTATACCTAAACTAGGGACCCGCTCCCGCGCGCTTCGCGCCTCAAACATTGGTTTCACACCTTTTCATTCCCTTAGGAGTCGAATTTCAAAAAACGCTCAAACTACTTTCCAGGTATTTGAATGAGCAATAATTTGACGCCGAAACGAAGTCAATATCTCATCGGGCCGGGGAGATATCCATGAATCCGCGAAAACATGTTTTACCCCTTTTATTCTCCTTGTGGGGCGAATTTCGAAAAATCGCTTCTTAGTGGGTGTTTACGAAGAGAAGGGAACATGTTGCCCAAATTTCAAGTTTCTAGGTCAAGGGGTTCGGGCTGCAGGGCGTTGATGCCACTTGTTCCTTTATAGATATATAGATAGATAAAAGAAGAAGATAATAACTCGACGAAACTGATTATGTGAAATAGAATTTATTCTCAATTTTTATCACTCTCAAAAACGAACAATTATTACTTATATCCAGAAATTAGAATCGATACGAAATATCAAAATCTTGTATTCAAATTATTTAGTAATGAGAAACTAAAAATTATTATGTATTACAAACTATTATGATAAACAATAAACGTGTTACTGATTAATATACTGTATAATATATCTTATAATATAATCAGAAGACAAATGCTCACACATATCGTGAAAAAATTGATAAACTATCATTTATCATCGATCTAATATTTGAAAAAAAGAAATTCGAACTTTTATTAAACTTAACACCTAAAATAGTTGATATTGAATTTATCCGAAATTTTGGCACATCCCAAATATTTTATCTCGCAAAATATTCAACAAGATTCATGTTTCTCGAGATGCTGGGTTCTCCTGTGCTTTCGCATGTCTCCCTTCTGCCTGAAACATCTTCCGCAAACATCGCAAGCGTGCGGTTTCTCTCCGGTATGAATTTTAATATGATTGTTCAGCGCCTCGGTCCTGGTGAAGGCCTTCTCGCAATAGTGGCACTTGTACCGTCTGTCGCCCCTGTGTATCAGTCTATGCTGATAGTACACGGACCCGGTGAGAAAAGCCTTGTTGCAAACGTCGCACTTGAACGGTCTCTCCCTGGTGTGTTTCTTCCTGGTGTGATCTGCGAGGTCCGGCTTGATGGTGAACCTCTGGTCGCAGTATTCGCAAGCGTACGGCTTCACCCCCATGTGGAACCTCTTGTGCGTCCACATGTGGCTCGACTGGGTGTAGCTCTTGCCGCAAATATTGCAGACGTACGGTCTGAGCCCGCTGTGCCGCCGCTTGTGAGCGTTGAGCGAGTTGGCGGTCGGCAAGAGGCTGCCGCACACGTCGCAGGGGAATTTGGAGCACTGCTGCTTCCCGTGCTCCTCGATCTCTCCAAAGGCGTCGAAAACGCGGCCGCACAATTCGCAGCCGAATTTCTGGTCCCCGTTCTCGGATTTCCGAGGCACGAAGCGGTGCCGTTTCTGCTTGTGCTTGTAGAGGAGGGCGAGCTCCTTCATGTCCTTTCCGCAAATCTCGCAGGAGAACGATACGGCGATTTTGAATATCCTCGGGTGCTCCTTCCAGTGTATCACCGCCTCCGCGTAAGACTTGTACGAGGTTTGACAGTGGTTGCAGAAATACGGTCTCTCGACCACGTGGAGACCCTGGTGATTCTTGAGGGCGTCCAGCTCCGTGAAGAAGCTGTTGCAGAATTCGCAGTGGTATATTTTGCTCGCCACCAGTTCCTCTATCAGCGTTATCTTATCGTCGTGTTTTTTGTAGTGATTATCCGCGTCCTCGCACGTCGCGAAGACCTCGCCGCACTCGACGCACTTCCAAACGGTCTGCGATTCCTCGATGACGACTCCGTGGCTCGCCACGTGTTTATTGAGCCTCGATTTCTGCGTAAAACTCTTCTGACATTGACCGCATTTGTACGGTTTCTCGGGTAGGTGGGTAACGACGTGTCGTTTGAGCGTGTAGCCGTCGGTGAAGCCCTTGCTGCAGACCTCGCAGACGTGAGGCCTGACTTTGCCGTCGACGCAAACGTGTCTCTTGAGTTCCTCCTGGTTCTCGAACAGTTTTCCGCACTGGAGGCAAGAGACGGTCGAATCCTCGCAGTGGTATCGCTTGTAGTGGAAGAACAGTTTGAGCTCCTTCCCAAAAGTCGTGTTGCACACGCCGCAATAGAGCGCCTTCGACCCCGCGTGAAACTGCATGTGGAAGTTCAGCCTCTCCTCGAAAGTGAAAGTCATCGCGCAAGTCGGGCATTTGTACGGTTTGGAAGTGCTCTGGACGTTGGGTTTGCACTTGTGGCTGTCCAGGGTCTCCTTGGTGTGATAGAGGTTCATGCAGGCCCCGCACTTCAGGTACTGCTGACGGTTTCCGAGGCATTGAAGCATTATCGAGTTCCCCGAGTCTCGGTCCGCGGTTATAACTTGGAAGGCTCTCTCCTCGTCGCTGCTGTCCAGAACCAGGTCGCTGTCGTACAGATCCTGGCAGCTGGGGTCCACCAGGTTCGGTTTACTCGTCGTCATGCACCCGTCGAGACACAGCGGACAGGATTTTTCGTCGCATAATATCTCGTGCGTTATCAGCTCCGGGATGTCGCGGCGCTCTTTCTCTCGCAACAGCGTCAGCAGCGTCTCTTCCGCCCTGACGCATTGGGTGTCAAACTCGTCGCAGTACATTATCTTCTCCGCGCAGGTCAGGCACAGCTGCTTCGGGAGGGGATCGGTCCTCCGGATCTAAAATTGCAATATTTTCAGCATGGAAATTGATTTAAGTCAACTATTTGCTAAAAATTTGGCGAAAATTGGAATAAAAATTCGTAACGATGGAAAATGTGACCAAATTGTAAAGCAAACGAGGTAATATCGATTTTCCAAAGAGTTTAGCTGCTGATATTGAAGATCTGGCTATAATTTCGATTTGGCTTGAAATATCATCAAATAACAAAGGATTTGGTAGTATTTAGTGATTACGCTTCGAAATCCTTGAAAAGAATTGAAACGCGACTGAAAATATCAACTAAAATCGCGAAAATAATGATTCTATGAATTTTCAAGGGATTTTAATGACTCAAAATTCAAGAATTGGCCATTATCCACCCAAAAAATCGTTTATAAATAGAGTTTATGCTCAAATATCAACCAGTTTTTCAATTATCAAATCATCATGCTTCGGAAACTCGGAATTGACAACCAATATGGTTGAAACATTGACTAAAAATGAGAAAAAAGATCTAATAATAAGAATTTTGAGCACTTCTGAAAGTATTTGGTCACTCAAAGTCCGAAAATTGATCACATTTCACCCGAAAATCGTTCATAATCTCAGTCTGGATCCAAATATCATCAAATACCAACAAGTTTTTCAATTATCCTTTGGAAACATTGAAAAATCGGCTAAAAATGAAACAATAACGATAATAATCCGTCTCTAGTCGATTTTTTTCAAGAATTTAGTCCGTCCAGGTTCTAAAATCAGCCTGAAATCGCTTAGAATCTCAGATTCGCCTCAGTCTAGATCCAAATATCATGAAATATCAACAAGTTTTTCAATTATCCTCTGAAAAGCTTGAATAATCAACTAAAAATGGAATAATAACAATAATAATCCGTCTCTAGTCGATTTTTTTCAAGAATTTAGTCTGTTCAAGTTCTAAAATCAGCCCGAAATCGCTTAGAATCTCAGATTCGCCTCAATATCGATCGAATTTTGAATAGACACGAGATCGTCGATTATTGAACCCTTTAAAATGTTGATCGGAGGTAAAATCGTCGCCCAAGTGATCCGCACCTTGACGCTGAGGCAGGTGTTAACTTTATGTGCGAGTTTCATCGACTCCCCCATCTCGGAGTATATGTATATAGGATTAACGGCGATGCCTGCGCAGAGTCTGCACAGTGCATCGGCGTCTCCGCCGTGTCCCGAAGCCCTCATGGGAGCCTCAAGTTCCATAATCTCATTGGCAGAGAGCGAGTCTTCCTGACTCCACACCATGGAGCCGTCCAAGTCGTCGATCTCGTCATCGTCGTTGCTCATAGTGCTCAAAGACGAAGAATCGGCTTTCAGCATCTGAAAAATGGTTACAATGCAATTATTCGATGACACAAACAAGTATGATCGAATGTTCGAAGACTTCGAGAGCAGATTACCTCGTCCTTGGAAATCGGGCGTTTGGTAGTTTGTGAAAAAAAAATTTCTCACTTCCTTTTCATGGCAAACTAAATACTTTATGTGTTTTGATTAAACTCGATGATGAATCTGCATCAAGCTTCGACGAATAATGCGTTTCAATTGTTCTTCTAACAAGCCTCAGTCACCCAGACAACAGAAACAATTGAACGCCGCTGTTTTTGTTTCGATTTCGCAGTTAAAACAGTTTCCTTACTTATCCTAACGATAAAAATATACAAAATATACAAAATAAACAAAAACGTTATTAATTTAAGCTCCGCTATGATGTCAGAACGCCGTATTGTATCGTCGTGCCGGTTCTGACTTCTTTGAGCCGTTTGCAATGGCGCAATACCGTCAGTAGATTCAGCTTCGCCTTGTCGAGCTTCGACTTGGTCTCCTGCTCGTACTCCGCGCCCGTGAAGCAGTGCAGCTTTCCTGTGGATGAGAAAGAAGTTGAATATTTGCTCAAATCGGAGAAAGCGGGCGAATCTGTTCACCTCTTTCTTTACAAACAGTGAATTCCTGCTTTTTATAGGCCAAAAAAGAATCCAGCTGCCCTTTCTTCCTCGCCCCGAGCTTTCCCAGCGCGATAAGGCCGTACTTGGCTCTCAGCACGTCGTTTATGCTCGAGACGAAGTTGTTGACGGTGTCGAGACTCTGTCTGCCGATCTGGTACTTTGGAATACTCCTGAACTCGGCGTCCCCCAGGTTCCTGATCTGCGGATGCTTCTCCTGTTCCTTGAACAGTATCTTCTTGCAGTCCTGCACCCCGTTTTTCGGCTCTCCTTCGATCGCGAATACGTCGTCGGAATAATCCCCGCTCTCTCCGAGCCGAGTCACGGACGCCTGGCTCGAGGCGGACCCGACGGCGTCGTTTGTCTGGATTTTTGCATAGTCTTGAAGAAGCTGAGGCGGGATGTTAGCCTCCATGTGACTGAGCTCCGCGTTCATTTTATCCAGGAGAGTCGACATCCTCTGTAGAAGAGAAAAAGTAAAGACTGCGTTGAAAAATATCTGTGATGTTAAATTATTCGCGGAATCCTCGCCTTTAACTCCTCGTTTTTGGATCTAATCGCCTCTAGATTGTCGCGCATCGACCCCAAGCTGCTTTTCACCATCAGCATGTCGTTCTGTATCGCGATCAGATCGTCCGAAACGGTTTCCTTGTCTGTGTGGATACAAAATTACAGTCAGCAAGGTGAGAATTTTCCTTTTTAAAAATTAAGTTCATGGATCGCTGATTGAGGATTAGAGAGAAAAAAAGAAAAATTTTGCTCAATAGGTTTTTGGGAGCTGTCAAGCCGGCTTATAACCCCTCGAACTCACTTTGTAGCAGGACAGTGGCGACCTTTAATTCCTCCAGCCTGTTGTCTTGATCGTTTAATATATCGTCCAGAGATTGAGCCATCGTGGTGTATCGTTTGAGCGATAATAATCGACGAAATGAATATTATAAGAGGAATTTTTCACACTACTGTGCGGCATGTGGATACATTCACTGTACAACGGCTACGCCGGTTGAATCTCAACGGTTTCGAACGAATTCGAACGCGGGTTGGACACGCGAACGGTGGCGCCATCTGGTATTTGAAATTCCCGCCACAAATGCGGTTCGGAAAACAAAAATTGGCAGAGAATATGGATAATGGGATAGGAATGAAACAACAGGGGAAGAACACAGTTTATCTATTTTACTGAATTTATTTATCAGACCACACGGTTATATTAACAATATTTATGTAGTATGTAGAGCATCAAGGACTGCATAAAGGCGGATTTTCATAAGCCGCTCTTTCTGGCGATAGCCGTGATCACGTGACTATACGATCGTCGTTTGTTAGCTGAAGCCTGAAATTGTTCAGCTTTTTTTGTGGTCGCTGAAGAGGATGCCAATTCAAAATGAGTGATCAAAATTTTAGTTCATATAGGGTGTCCTTCAAATATATCTATTGTCGATTGTAGAGAGTAAGGTTATCGACTATGTGTTGTAAAATTTCAATAGCGTAAACCTCTGTTATAATGAATATCAGGCTATACGGTGTTTTTCTAATATATTTATTGTGGATTTAAGAGTAATGTTAATATCGGCTATGTATTGTATAATTTTTTATTTATCCTTTTCGAACTTGTAATTCGGTCACAAGTCTATTCGTCGCTGAAATGAGCGACGGATCCCTTTTCATGGACCGAATTCGCCGCGGCGATATATTAGATGACGTCATCCATTTATCGCCGAAATGAGCGACTAGCGACACCATGAAAAGGCACCTGAATGCGCTGTATATGGTGTTGAAGATAGAGTCTGAACTAGTCAGAAGTTGGCTAGAATCAAAAAACAAGCTTCAGACAGTTCTGAACCAATTCAACTTACTCAAGCAGTGTCTGAAGGCTCATTCAAACTGAAAGAGAAAGGGAGAACTAAAAAAAGGAGACTCAAGATGCTTGTTTTTTCTTTCTTTTTTGTATCTAATTACAGCCATCGAAGTTTCATGAATTTCTGTTATTCTATTAACCGATGATTTCATGATCAGGACTGATCAAAAACATATTGCACCTAATTGTTTTTATAGAAATTTTCCTAATACAGCGTGCGAAGTTCGGGGTTACGTGTGACGTCACACAGTACCTTCAACACACAGTTTTACCGTATGACGGCGCTGCGCAAGGATACTTAACTATAGAAGGATGCCCAGATCCGGCCGTTGACGCTGATTGGCTAGTCAGTTGTGACGTAGCGCTAGACCCGAACTCCGCGGCACAACCAAAATAACGGCTACATATCATTCATTTCTACAGTTTTATGTCGTTCTGACCCGTAGAAACTATTATTGGAGGCTATTATTTTCGGAATTAAATATATTAACATGCTTTTAGGCAAATTAATCACAAGAACAAACACATATATGTATATATTTTACCGAGATATTCAAAGGAATTGGAAATAACGTGTGGCATGCAATATTAATTTGAACATCTCTCGTAACGTTGGGTATTACTTTGTGTATGTATAACACAATTTGGATAATACTTAGGAAAAACGGATTGGATAAACGGATTGACAAACGTTGGGTTTCATTAAGATTTTAATCACACAATATGTAAACCAAATCCAGGCATGATAGAGCACGATCTGAAAAGCCACAAATCCTCCCAATTGAAAATTGAGTAAACACATTTATGTTACCGATCTAACTAGATTTTTGAAAATAATTTTGTAGAAAATGATCTTATTGATATTCTCGTAAGCAACCCAATCGTTTGATGTGAAGTATTATAAATTGAATTTTTCTATTATGTTAATATAATATAATGTTGAATTATTATAAACCATACATATTCAAAAATATTTTCGTGTGAAGTATTATAAATTAAATTTTTCTATTATACTAATATAATATAATATTGAAAAATATGCATGGTAGGTATGGTTACATTAAAAAATATGTATGGTTAACCTCAAAACACTGTTGTCACGCGTACATTTACTCGAAAAACATGGCACTAGCAAACGTTTACAACACAACAGAATATTATTTTAACGTAATCCACGGGATAACCTAGTTAGAATGGAGATAACACGACGAAAATGATGTAAAACCGTGAAAACCATACTAATGGCTATGGATAGAGGTCTACGACGGTCTAGCGCTACGTCATCAGTCTACCCCCACCACGGAACCGGCCGTTAACATTGTGCTTATGGGATCTGGGCATCCTTCTTAGTTAAGTATCCTTGGGCGCTGCGGACAACCATGGTCAACAGAGTAACATGGCGGCCGAGGCGTCACTGCGTGACGTCACGTGGCGTTTGAAAATTGATCATTTGAAATTGCTCTTTACAATATTATTATCACGCACCCATTTATCATGGATATTTGTTAAGGTTCAAGCTGAGGAAACTTTTTCTATTATTGAACTGAGCGTAACAATGAAGACGGAATGACACGGGATCAAAAATTACATTGTTATCCTAATTTGTTTAACATTTTTTTTTCTTTTGCTTTTCTCTATCCATCCTCGGATATATTTTGTTCCCCGAAGAACAGTCCTGATGCGGGTTTCAAAAAGGAAAGCTAATTCTTAGTCCCTCCATGTAGGTATATTATAACCGACCTTTCGGGAGTAGTTCAAATTTCACCACCAGGTGAAACCACGCCCCCATTCGGATTCCCGATACGTTGTATCGATATATCGAGTAACGTCAGATGACGTCACGCGTCTCCATGGCAACGTGACGCCGAATAGCAGCTAATGAATACAAACTTCAGAAACGTTCGAATTCTTCGAACTGTGATGACATAAAAGTGAACAAAAATTATGTTATAACGATTCTTTCGACCTCAATAACGCCGGAAATTCTTATTCGAAGCCCTGCTACGTACATAAGTAGAAAAGAATAAAATCAAAACTACTAAAATGGACGTAGAGGATCTAGAACTGGAGGGTATAATAGCTTTCGATGGTTCGTAACGAGTTTATATCCCCGTGTAAAAAAAAGAGGAACTATTTTCTCCCCGCTATTAAATATCCTTGCGTCTACAGGAGTCACCAACAAGGGTCTTCAGCTTCATCCCGACAACGAGCACTTGATCTACCCAATGGGCAACAAAGTAACGATAAAGAACATTTCGACGGGAAGACAAAAATTCCTCACGGGGCACACAAACGTTATTTCTGCAGTCTGCGTGTCACCCTGTGGGAAATACGTCGGGTCTGGACAGATAAATCACGTCGGCTTCAAGGTGAAGCAGAAACTAAACCTTTTTTTCCGCACGCCGTGCGTAAAGTTCGATTTTACGTGCGTTTGTGATGAAAAATTTTGTTCGATACATGTGGGAAAGTTGTTTTTCGCACTTGTATCGAAATATACTATTTCCTCTTTCCACCCAACGATGAGTCATACAATTATTAATGAGATCAATTGCGACCACCCTCTTGCTTCTCGTTGTCATTCAGGCGATGGTAATCGTCTGGAATTACCACGACCGGACGATAAAGGGTTCCCACGAGATCCACAAGGCGCGTGTGGAGGACGTCTCGTTCACTTGCGAAAGCAGTTATCTGATCAGCCTGGGCGGACGAGACGACGGGAACGTCGTAGTCTGGGACGTTGCGCGAGGGGACGCGATGTGTGGTAAATGAAACTGGCCAAGGAACCGAGTGTCTCGATCATTGACGACTTCCTCTGATCGCAGGGTCTTACGCGAGCAACGAGATCGCAGGGGACGCGCGTACGATAACGAGGACGAATCTCCGTGACCTGTGTTTCTTAACGGGTGGAGATCGGACGCTCAAAGTATGGCGGATCAATTCCGAGACTCGCAAGGTCTACGGGGTGAACGTGAAGGTGGGAAAGCTTCGGAGGTCCGTTAACTGCGTCGTGATAGACGCCAGGGACGAGAACGCGTACTGCGGAACGACTTCTGGTGACATAATCAGAGCGAGGTGGGTCAGAGGACGGGAAAGACGAGGTGGACAGTCTCCCGAGGGCCTATTCACTTGGGAAGTCTTATGTAGACGGTCTCGGAAGTCTTTGCAAGTCTTCGGAGTCTTTGGAAGTCTTCGGAGTCTCAGGAAGTCTTTGGAGTCTCCGGAAGTCTTTGGAGTCTCCGGAAGTCTT
>JAFFZH010008010.1:0-12643 GCA_018420115.1 Euura saliciscinereae | reverse complement strand
TGTTTTGGCTGAGAAAATAGCGTTTGAAAATTCCAAGTGTAAATCATATCGAGGTCACGTGACTTTCATTTCACCTTAAGGCTGGTGCCTTCTGTTTTGAGGTTGTGGAGAACGATACCCCGCAGGCTTACCATGTGGAAATTCCACGCCCTGAAATTGGTATCCCCGAGGGAAATTTTAACCCGTGACATTGAAATCCCCTCATGGAAACGAAGAATCGAAACCCAGTGGAAATAAGTACGGTGATACAATATTGAAAAAGAAAATAGTATATCGTGTAACAAGTGCGGAAGGTTTGATTTTCGAAGCCTATGTAAGTTTAAAGTTACGGAAAGTGCCTCATTCCCAAGCAGTGTGGAGTTTTACTTTCCGCACTAGTGCTTTATTTTTACACTGTTCGGAAATCATGCGCTTTACGCATGCTACACAGGCTTCGAAAATCATGCTTTCCAAGTAGGTGTTGCAAAATAGTATATTGTGCACCAAGGGAGCAAAGGACGTTTTCGCTCCCGAGCATGGAGTTGCCACCCGAGCCGGAGGCGAGGGATGGCATCCACCGAGGGAGTGGAAAGTCCGGTGACCGTGGTGCACACGATATTTTATTCCACCATAAACGGAAAGGTCGATTTCGCGGGCAGATCAGTGTTTACATTTTAGGTTATGTGACGTTCCGACCGAGCCGTACTGGTCGGTACGGCAGAGAAAACTGGGAAGAAAGACTTTCAGGGAGGAAAGACTTTGCGGGAGGAAAAACTGGTCTTTCTTACCTAATAGTCTCCCAGCGGAAAGAAAGAGTTCCCGGTCGGTAAAGCCGCACTTCGCTCCCCCAAAATAGGTAGCGGAATCGGCCTTTCCGTTCATGTATGGAATAAAAATAATTGTAAACCCATTGCTACCACTTGAAAAAATATATTTTTTTAATAATTATCATCGAGTGTTATCGAGTTTTCTTTCGCCAGGTCTCTGTCTATCTCCTTTGATGGTACAGTTTACATCCTGTATACATACCGTTACCACCTGTAGATAATATAGACCGCGTTTTTGTACGAACGATTCATTAGAAACATATAATAGTATATTGCGATACAAGTGCGAGAAAGCGGAGATTTGACGGAGGTTATGAGGGTGACTGCACGAGGTGGAGGCGAGTGCGCAGCACGAGCCGGAACCGAGTGCAGTCAACTTGATAACCTTCGTCAAAACTTACCGCTTATCTTCGCACGTGTATCGCATACTATTTTTTGTAATAAGTGCATCAAAGTCCCCCATTTGGTGGCTCTGAAATGTTCGAACCGCAATCCCGACATGACAACTGGCGCGACTTCGATTTGATTCTCTGCCGCTAGACGGCGCGTCGGAGACGCGTGAAAAGGTTACTAGAGTGTTATAAATACGGAACTAGAGTGCTATAAATACTCGTATATTGGTAACTAGCGCGAAAATGAAGATCTGCACATGCGCTGCTCAAACCCTACTGTAAAACACCACTTCTCGCACTTTTCAGAGGCACGAAATGGGGGACATTTGATGCACGTATTACAAAAAACATTATTCAAATCACAAATCGGTAATTATGAAAATTCTTCTATTTACAGGGTGCTAATGAGGCATAGGAGACCAAATCTTCAAATGTAACGAAAATGCGTCACATCAGGAGGATGAGCACCACTGCGCTAGTAGTAGATTATACGTTTATCGATAGTCGGTCAAACAGGAAATGATTATTTTCAATGTCTCTGATGCTTGTATTACATGCAATATCTATAAATTTTAATCAAATTGAATAATTTTTTTCATCCGTTAGTACGTTTAAAATTCCGCATCATTGCATACGTGACTTGATTTGGATCCTGTACTTTTTTCTTTCAAATATTCAAAACGATTTCGTATTGATATCTCCAACGTATAATCTGTAAATATGTGTAGAGTATATAATTCTTTTGTATGAGATACTATCAGCGGAGATGATCTGAATTCAAAATACCATATCATATAGATTATTGTAATCGTTTATTCGAAATTGACAGAGATCGGTGGAAGCGCCTTATCTTGTTTCATATCACAACAGGGATTACCTTCGGTCCTCGTTGATTCATGGGTATGGTAATCAAAAAATAGTTTGGGTACATCCAATCGCGAGTAGTTCAATGAAGTTGTGACATACTTCTGGTACACAATGAAGGATAGTATAACATCGGTATTCTAATTCGAAATAGAATCTTTTCTCAACATCATTATTCAAAATATATATATCTATTATTGCGAAATTAGAATAATTTACTGTACAGCGCGAGTACACGTACAGCATTTTGTACAAATAATACGTAGATGATTGACCATATCAGCGCTAAACGCATCGTTGTCAATCCGAATCTGAAGCTTCTGAACTTGTATCACTCTCTGTTTCTGTAGTATCGTGATTTTGCGGTCGTCTGTTAGTATTGATGAACAGATCATCTTCGTCATTGTCGACAAGTTTGGAATCCTTTTCAAACTCTTGGGGCCAACAATTTCTCGATCGGTAAAATTTGATGTGTTCCTGAAACAAACGGCATTGTTGAATGAACAAATGTACAAACGTACGATTTTTCATCAATTTTCAAGTTACCTTTGTCAGTATTTTCACTATTTCTCCCTTGACTTTGTCCCCTTCAGCAATCGGCTCGACCAAAACAAAGTCTCCCCGTTTAATCCATATGTTCTTACGGTACTTTGTAGGCATCGATACCAAGTAGTTCTCCCCGAGTGAATTGCTCACTTCGTGAAGATTATTCCCCCTAGATGCGACAAGTCGAACTATAGACTGAGAGTCACTTGGAACATTCAAATCTTCTTTGATCTCTTTCACAACGTGCTTCCGTTTTGTTGCTTTCGACATCTCTGCTTATTCTGGATATCAAAATCGTTACATCTTCAGAATAATTTGCAATGGAAGAAACTACGATCGAAAATAGCTCTACTGGAAATGTTTCATACTTTAATCTTCAGTAACAACCAAGTTCATGCAAAAATAGAAAAAAAATATATATATTTGAAATTCAAGTAAATTTTATTCACAATATATATATATATTTACATAGAAATGAGCACAGTCCATGTGCTGCTTATGACAAATGAACAAAAGTCACATCTTTCATCAAGTATCCACGTGCATACAAAAACATTCGTAGAAAAAGTGTAGATAGCTATAAAATCGTATATTCAAGTAAACTCTAATCTTGTTCAGTTTTTTTTCAATTTTGTTTTCAATCGATCTGCGTGATGACCAGAACCCACCGAGCCTTTAGATTTCAACAATGCCTGTTGTACGTTCAGACTCTCCCCTGCCGGTATTCCGTAACCATTTTGCAATCCATGAGGATTTGATGGTGTTGTACAATCGTGACTCGACTCCTTTCGCAGAACAGTGTCTACCTCTACGGATGTGAAAAATGCTACAGACATCGGTAGGTCCTTGAGGCCTAATCTATACGCGCAAAAGGATCTGGTGTACAAGTTTGTCATGTGCATAGCCAAAGCAGCGTTGTATTTGTACTTGGAAGGTACTATGTACCTGATTTCGTCGTGAAACGAGAGACAAAAACGAGTCTTGTCTTTCATTAACCACCTCATACAGACTAACATCAAGTGCAAAAAGTCAACGGCTCCGCTTTGAACGACCCAATTTACTCTGGTTGGCAAATATTTATCATCCATTCCGCTTTCAGGCTCTAAAGCGCGGCTGAGTCGACCATTCAGAAATGGTGTAACAGGCTTCAAGTTTCCAGCTATTTCTTCCAGCCGATTGAACATAGCTGACTCCGTGCCCCCGACCCATTGACTGTTTCCAAACATTTCATTGACCGTTTTTCCATGAGCTTTTGCTATCCTGAGAGCAGTGTAACCCGAATAAGGTACGTCGTCGAGATCCCCCGACGTGTGTTCAGGCTTCAGACGGAAGATTCTTTTCCCTTTTGTCATCGCGAACATTTTTTGAGACTTTGATATCGCCTCAGCTTCTGGCATCGATGGATTGAACTGCTTCAACAATCCAGCGGCGAATTTTTGACCCGCTCCGTATATCCTGGCATAATTTATAACCTTTGCGTGATCTCTGGATATCCCAACTGCCTTCGCCGTCACACTGTGCATGTCAGTCCCATTTGCCTTAGTGCCGATCAAAGTCATCCATCCGAAGGGTGTCGCACCGTGTATTTGCGCACGGTGAGCATCGCCGAGGACAGACGCGATCCAAAGTTCCTGAGAATCGACGTCAGCGCCGACGATATTATATCCAGGTGGGGCTTGTATCATCGCACGTAACTCGGAGCCGACTCGTTCCTTGTGAGCATTCGAAGCAGTCATCCAAGTAGCCTCAACTGCCCTGCGAGTTAAGGTGCCGGAGACAACGACTTGAGGTAGAATCGCTCCGTATTGCATGGAGCTCGGATCGTCATTGACGAACGAATTATCTTCCAGCACTTTCTTAGGTACGGTGGGCAAATCTCTTTTATTAAGCCATATAACGTTTTGGGAGAAGATTCTGGCTTTGTTATTTCGCCAGTAAGAGAGCATCCTCGCTATTTGGAGGACTTTTTGAGCGCTGGAATCCGGCCCCGTCAAAACGTTCTCAGAAAATTTATTGAGAAAGTCTTTAGCCAATGGATTGCCAACGTTGTGCGAAGCTCCGTCTTTGTGGGGTAGCTTGAAGAACCAACAACATCCGTCGATGTCTACGTTGCACCAGACTCCGGTACCTTTGTAAAAATCGTCGACCGGACTTTCCTTATTTTTTTTCTTATGTCTCCAAAATTCAGTTTTACCCACATCGTCCTGCACGTCAGCCCTGAGAGTTTGCATCAAATAATCCGTATCTCCGTCTCGATTTCCTTCAGTCAACAACGGACACTGTGCAAATAATTCTTTCAGCGGTAATTTTGTGTCGGTATCCGGATCCCTGTTATAAGGTACTAGAAAACCCCAACCATGTTCCTTCATGAAATACAACGGGTAATTTTCCCAAGATAATTTCAACAACTTTGGCGTTATCTGCATAGTTGTGCTTATATTCTGGGGCCGTGGGGCCCAATCGTCGTCTCCATTCTTCGGACATAATTTTCTGTACCAGTTAGGGTATCCTGGTTTGTGTGGCAGTCTGGCAGGCAACCGATACTTCGTGTCTTTCAAATACGCAAATTTCTCTTCCAGCGGATCAACTTCGTCTTCGCCGTCGGACAGGTACTTGGCGACGTCGGATAATTCCTTGTGTTCAGATGCGTTGATTTCGTCAATATCCCTCAATTTCGCCTTGGTCAACGAAGCCTTCATCTTGATATGCCTCGTGCCCCAGTCCTCGTCCCACATCCATAGATCCTTTTTGTACTCTTCGTTATGCAACAGTTTGCAAGCCTCGTCAGCTTTCTTAGCCAAAATGAACTTTGTCTCCTTATCAAGTTCGTCGTAGGTCAGCTCCGACTCTTCCAGGTACCTTTCCCAGTTTGAATTAACAGGCAAATAAGCAGTGCCTAGTTCCAGCATCCCAGCCAACGTCACAGGGTGAGGAAATCTCTCTTGAAACAGGGGAAAAAGTTTCTGCAACACTTTGTGAGTGGCCACAACGTCAGATGCGCAGTACGCGATAAGTTCCCGAAAATTGTCTCTTATCTCAGGTAAAGTTCCTTCGACGAACAGATCCCTCATCTGCTTGTCGAGTTTTTCACCACAGTACAGTTTATGCACTTCTGATAAACTGTTCAAGGAAGTGCACTGTCTCCACAGTTCGTCATCCCCTTTTGGCTCCTTGGCTTTCAACAGAGCTCTCTGGTAGCTGGTCACTCCGCTCACGCAGACGTGTATAGACATAGTATCGACGAACCTGGTCCCGGTACAATTGAGCCAGTACTGTTCCTTGATCCTGGCTCTGTCGTAAGACACGTTATGCCCGACTATGATCTTCGGGCTTTTCTGCAGGTCGTTCAGTCTGCCGCCGTACTCTTTCCGCCTACTTTCCATAGGAATCAAAAGATCCGTCGTGTATTTTTGGCTCCCAGCCGGCAGGCTGCTCCCGTCGATCAGAGACTTTGAGACCCAGCTGTACCAGGCTTTGTCACTGACCGCGGTTGCCATAGTTGGAAGGGGCCCTGCGCCCATGCAGACCTCCACGTCGAAGATGAGCCCGGTTTCTAGAGGGTAGTCGACTCTCTCTGGTCCCGCGTCCGTGTATCTCGTCCAACCCTCTTCGAATACCCACTCCTTAGGCATCTCTGGTATCTCCTTGATTATCGTGTTTATGATTTTCAGGTAGGGTTCGGTCTGCTCTTTTCCGATGTTGTAAAAATGTTCTTCTAAATTTTTACCCTCCAGTGGAGGTAGCTTCATGTCTACGTCTTCTAGAAGCGAACACTCGTCCGTTTTCATTCCGTAACCGTTTAGATCACGTTTCAAGGTTTTAATCTCCTCGTCGGTCGGTTCATGATTTTTATCGTTTTTGAATAATTGTTCGTACAGGGATTTGGATACCATCTGCATGTTGATCGCGTTGACTCTCGTCGATGATTCTTTGCCGTTTTTAGATTCATTCTTCGGGATATCAACGTCGCGGGTCTCGTTTTTTGAGGTTAAAGATGTTTGGTTAGGTTTCGAGGCCTTCGGCCGTTTCAATCCGATAACTTTTTTAGAAAACTGTTTACCTCGATACTCGTTATTAGATCCGGGACTATTTTGCGCGTAACTACGTCTGATGCAAGTGTTAAGTAACCGAATTTTCGTTTTCATATTACGGTTAGATGCTCGACGAGTTTTGAAAACAGGAACACGTGACAGGTATGTATTCTCGAGCGATTCAATTGACGAGACAAACTATTTTCTACATTTTACTACCGCAAGACGTAAGAGTAAATAAATCTTACCTGCATCCGTTCCAAGTCGATACTTAATTACACCGTTTTATAGGATTCGAGGAAGCCCCGAAAGTTCGACAAATTAAATAATGCGTTACGAAAACAATTCGTGTTCCAGCTGGCATCCCTACGGAGACGCCATTGCATTATTTATTCCATCATGTCAATCACTTATTTTATAAACGCTAATGTATTGCGATTTTGAATGATTCATATTCCAGTTACTCAGTTGTACGATCTAAAACACAAACGCTACACAAATAACTTAGGTCTAATCGATTTTAATATTGTCCGATAAAATATAGCATTCAAATCTCCCGCCACTGCAGTCTATTCAAAGGCGAAACGCTTCAACTGTGTGAAGGAGAAATCAAAAAATTTAATTGACAAAAGTAGTCGGGAGATTGAAATTTTATCTTCAAAATGTATAAACGCTAATGTATTGTCATTTTGAATGATTCATATTCCAGTTACTCAGTTCTACGATCTAAAACACAAACGCTATACAAATAACTTATTGTCCGATAAAATACAGCATTCAAATCTCCCGCCACTGCAGTCTGTTCAAAGCCAAAACGCTTCAACTGTGTGAAAGAAGAATAAAAAAATTTAATTAAAAAAAGTAGTTGGGAGATTGAAATTTCATCTTCAAGATGATCCCCGTATTTAAATGCACAGTCAGGTAGTGAAACTGATTAAAATGATTTGTATCGAATGTATTATGCAGTGAAAATTTTCATCGCTATGAATTTCTACGGAAATTTGAACATTATTTCAAAACTATGCATATTTACAAACGGTTAGATTTTTTTTCCAACTCTTGGCGGAGTTTTTTTATGCTGGAGAGCGCGATTCAATTAATATCCTAAAGTTTTTTTCACCGAAACGTCAGTGTTTTTGAATTTCCCGCTATTTGGAATCCTCGCGACCCACAATGCACCGGTCCGCGTGAAGCAGACGCCATGTTTGCGGCGTCTGCCAGTTTATTGTGTTCATCATGGCGTCAACGGGTTAGTAGTGAATAAAATATATTCAAAAGCCTGAATAATCTCGAATAATCAAGTTGTCTGCGTATTTCTAGTATTTCATTATCATTATCGTATCGATTAGAATCAATATTAGCTGATGATAGCGTGTAATTAATACTCCAAAAGCGGATAGATTATTCTCGATATTCTCTCACGCTGTCAAATTTGACATTTGTATTTTTGATAATGTCTTACCGAAGTCGTTGTACAAAAATTCAATCTAGAAAATCCCGATATTTGAATCAACGATTGTTTACTATGAAAATTTTACACAGAATCTCTAGTCTGCGATACTCTCGATCTAAGCGGACAAGGACTGAAGAAATTAAGCAGATGTCCATCTGACGCTGACATCAGTACTTTAATTGTTGACGATAATGAATTACAACGATTGGATAATCTCGATTCTTACAACAAAATAACCAAGGTAAACAAAACAATTACGGTACAAATCGTTGAGATTATTTTTTTCATATTTTTCACGTTATAAACCGAACGGTAAAAAATCACACGAGGTTTCAAAAACCAAATTAAATTTTGATTTTTTCCATTTTACGTAATTTTACAAAATAAAATCACTAGGAATTCTTATTTTATACATTTCGATTCGACTTTGAAAAATTTCATAATTGTTTTTTTTTTTTTTTTTTTTTTTTTTAAATTAGTTATCAATTGTGAGAAACCAGCTACTGCGTATGTACGGCGTCTCCAAGCTTCACAATCTTGTGACGTTGAATCTTGCCAACAATGGGATTCTTACCATCGAAGGAATCAAAGAAATGACAAATTTACAGACTCTGTGTCTTGCCGGTAATAACATAAAGGTGAGAGATGAACGCTATGACGCTATTAGGATGCAAAATCGACGTAGATTATAATACCAAAGGCTTTATTTCAGTCCGTCGAACATTTACACACAAACACAAAACTGGAGCATCTGGATTTATCCGAGAACAGCATAAGCCATTTGTCCGATATTTCTTACCTCCGTTGTTTGAAGGTGAGCTTTTGTTTATCTCAGATACGCATTTTGTTGTTTTATTCATTTTTAATGGTCGATTTTTCTGTGTGGTCATGTTTTATAAATTTTATAAATTAACAAAAAATAAATAAACCTGGTTTTCTAGGAATTATTTTTGCACAATAATCGCATAGTGACGTTGAGGCAATGCGAACGTTACTTACCTGGGTGTTTAGAGACATTGACATTGGCTAACAATAACATAACGGACCTTAACGAGATGTCGCATTTGGCTAATTTAACAAATTTAGTCAATTTTTCAATCGCTAACAACCCGTGTGTCAGTATAACAGGTAACAGTATGTATCCTTTTATACGTACTACATTATAAAATGCTGCAGCCTTATATCTTATCTTCGCCAGTATCTCGAATCAAAACAGTTCAACCCTATTCAAGGGGGTCTACGAGTCTCCAGCACCTCAAACGTTAACGAATTTCAAAACGCTATGCCGTGGGGATTGCAGGGCTAGTAGCGAGTCACTTCTTTCAATCGAAGTCAGTTTTTCCAACTTTTTCAAAGATTTAATCATTTAAGTCAGTTTTATGGTCACAATTTAGTTTCGCACTCCCACAATATCTTTTTTTTTTCGCTCAAAATCGCTCCAAATTATTCTTGTGTTCTACTCCAATTGGAATGACAACCCATTGCAACGACCGTTGATGTAGTTACTGAGTACTAATTAATTCATCCCAGTAACTCATTAGTAACTTCTTAGCCACTTTTGGAGTCAAAATTTTCTTTTCTCACGTATTTTGGGCCCCTCTATCGCTACCAGCCCTGGGATTGGTGAAATGAGAAAATGGAAAATACGGTTTCGAATATTGCAATCCCAGCTTTAATTTGAAAAAAAATAAAATCGATATTGTAACTTGAAAATTGTGACTGTTAAGGCCGATAGGATTGAAATTTATACAGTACTTTTATTCTATCATGAACTAAGCTTCTATGAAACGGATTTTTTGTTTTGTCCTTTCGTTGCTGTTATGCAGATGAAAACGTTGACGTTAGTGTAAATTCCGTAAAACGTTACCATTTAGTAAGAAAATCGTAACTCCGCTAAATTTCGATTCATCAAAAATCTGTTCCATAAAAGCTTAGTTCACAGTAATATAAAAATACTGTATAAATATTTACACCGTTTTTCGCAGACTGCTACTTCAGTGGCCACAATAATCACAATTTTCTAGTCACAATGTCGACTGTTTTTTCAAATTAAAGCTGTGATTTCATAATCGAAACCGTATTTTTTATATTTTTTTCGCTTCACCAATCCCGACGCCATAGCGTTTTGAATTTCGTCGACGTTTTATGGCGTTCGAGACTTGCGAACCCCCTTGAGGTTTTCATCAAATTAAACTAGAATAATTTGATGTTATTTCACGTTGAAACAGAATTACTCACAAAACGCTGAACGTGGATAGTGAATTATTTACATACTTAAATAGGTAGAATTTTGTATCCAGACTTAGTTCGACTATAGTGACGAAGAATCACAGCAGATTAGATCCATAGGCTTGAATATTGACTAGAAGCTGCGCTTTGTTGATATATACGGGGCATTCCACGCCAACTCGACCAGTGTTAAACCCCGACCATCTCAAAATCATTTCATGTTTGCGTCCTGAATTTTTTTCAGATTTTTCTATCAACCCGTTAATTTGTTATGCATTTTTCAAGTTAATTGAGAATGCCCCTTTTTAAAAATCTGAAAATATTCTCAAAAATCCAGTGGATGACACAAAACAGCCCCCGTTTAGGAAAACGTGGGCCGAATTTTTTTTTCAATTTTTTTTTCACTAAATTCGGAATTTTCTAATTTTTGTAACTGAAAATATCTAACACAGGATCAAATTTCAAGCGTCAAATAAGGTTCAATTTACTCGGAAACATTCGGTTTCACCATTTGTGACCTTTATTTGACGCTTACAATTTGATCCTGTATTAATTGAGGTTTTTGAAATAGAAAAAATTCCGAATTAAGTGAAAAAAAAATTGAAAAAAAATTCGGCCCACGTTTTCCTAAACGGGAGCTGTTTTGTGTCATCCACTGGATTTTTGAGAATTTTTGCAGATTTTTTAAAAAGGGCATTCTCATTCAACTTAAAAAATTTATAACAAATTGACGGTTTGATAAAAAAAAATCTGGACAAAATTTAGGACGCGTTTTTTACTGAGTAGAATGTTGGAAAAAACATGGGATGATTTTGAGATGGTCGGGGTTTAACACTGGTCGAGTTGGCGTGGAATGCCCCATACATATTCGATATCTTGTTTACCATCTCATTTAGTACCATATCACTAGTCTATTGTTCTTAATCAATAGTTTATAGTGGATTCGACTATCGCCCGTTCGTTATCAATTGGTGTATGAGCCTCAAGTCGATCGATGGCTATGCCGTAGACCCGATTGAAAGGTAAGTCCCATTAACAGACATTGAAATTTTTGCTGCCATCCTAACACGCTTTGTTCTTACTCCAAGCACTTGATGACGATCAATTAATTCCTTAAATATAATTGAAAGTAAATTAACATCGTTGAATAATTAAAAAAAGTTACAAAAAAAAAAAATCAAATTCTTTACCAATCTTGTCCACTCAGCCTGAAAGCGGAGTGGCTTTATTCGCAGGGGCGAGGCAGGCAGTTCCGGGTCGGCGAGCACACACTGCTGGCGCATTACCTCGCCTCGGTTTGCCCTCTGTCGGGTGAGTCTCTTGAAAACGAGTCGGACAGGAAACTGAGATTAATTCTAAGCAAGGCACAGCACCACCAGCAGCAGTTGAATCAGCAGAGCGATTCTGGGAGCGTTCACAGCCTGAGTAGCGTCGGAATGAGTCCTTCGCCAGCGGCTAGACGCAGACTAAGTACAAACAGGACCAGTTCTCCGAGACGACCCAGTGAGTTTAACGTCTTTCATTCATTTGTGATCAAAAGGTTTTCCATTCATCGAAGAGTCTATGTTTTTAATTAACAAATTGCTTTCCAAGCTGTGGAGGATATCGTTTGGAAATTGACAAATTGTTGTAGCTTGAATTTTACACTGGTAGGTTCAACATGATCTTTATTTTAGTCGTTTGCATCGAGTTTTCGTAACTTTACCTCACACACACACAGATACACAGTAACAAAGATTATCATTCTTCTGACCCCGATACGGCGATGATAAATCTTAAATTAGGAGATATCATAATTGATCACAGCGCACACACATTTATGGACACAAAATTTGTTTTTCTCCAGTTGCACCCATGTTGTCTTATTATGAGGATAAGAACATACAGTCACCAAAATTTTACGACGCTAAATTTTGCGCCTGCTATTCACCTTGCAAAGGTACCAAATGAAATATCAAAGTTTCAATGAATAATAGTCAGCCTTAGCCGTATA
This sequence comes from Euura saliciscinereae, assembly GCA_018420115.1. NCBI lineage: Eukaryota > Metazoa > Arthropoda > Insecta > Hymenoptera > Tenthredinidae > Euura > Euura saliciscinereae. The sequence continues at coordinate 329 of JAFFZH010008010.1, read as the reverse complement.
GCGTAGTTTCGGTCAAGCGATCGCTTCGTATCAGCTTAATGTACATGATCCTCGTAAAGTAATAAGTTTCGGCTGTATTGCACGGAAGTGCATGGCCATATAATATATGACTAAAGTGTATGTGACTGAAGTAACCGGATGAAAACAGTCGAGATGACCCGACGCTTATTGAAATTGCATAGTCAATCTTACTCTCGATAGATAGTCTGCATTTTATTTCTACAAATTTTACAGATGAACGAATTCATCCAGCTTTGTATTTACACGGAGAAAACCCGACACGAGTCGTCAATGTAAGCACATTGATCACCAATGAGACGTTCGAAAAA
>JAFFZH010008007.1:0-27413 GCA_018420115.1 Euura saliciscinereae | reverse complement strand
AGAAAAAAAATCTGAATTTTGGATATGTTATTGTGGAAACGATGTAGATTACAATTCCGAAGTTTCCGGAGGGTGGACCTAATAGTTTTGTAAATACAGCCTTTAGAAATTTCCGAAAACGGAAATTTAAAAAAAGTGACAAAATTCTGAAAAAATTCATGTGTATTCAGAAAGATTAACGAATTCATTTGACATGAAAAAAAAATAACGTCACCAGGAAATTTGTTAAACAATGATTTGTTTAAACAATTTGTTGACAACTTTTGGGAATTATTATTATTGAAAATGAATACTCTTATCATCTTGATTGTGGTTGATTTTTTTCCGATTTTTATCTCATCTTGAAGTACTCAATATTGACGACGAGACTCACTTTTGGTTGAGATTGTATAGCCTATACATCCTTAACTTCGGTGATCGGACGAGAACCGGTGCTTTTTTTTTTTTTTTTTTTTTTTTTTTTTTTTTTTTTTTTTTTTTTTATAAATTTATTCGGAAGGCCACATATTTACAGATAACATCACTTTTATACATATTCAGAACATGGGAAAACTTCATAAACATGTTATCAATACTATATTTATATTAGAACGTTATGGCTCACACAGCGAGCTCTATACGACTGTACTATATCAATTTTCAGCTCAGCCCTATCGAGGCTAAGCCATTTGTACTTTTCGTACATGCGGCGTGATAAATACTGACCCCCTGTAAGAGGTATCATACTCTAATTTTAATTTTGGTGTTTTCAACACGGTATGGTCGTTGACGAATAAGTTGAATCTGCTGATCTACATCAGCCGTATCGAGAATCAGTGATGCTTCCAAATTGTGGCATTCGTACTGATTTTGGAAAGAAAGTTTTAGGTTCTGCGCATTTTGACTCTGATATACAGTGAAACCTGTGATGGAATGAAGATGAACCCGTAGGCGTGAGAAGAAACACGGAATGGTGATGAAATGTTCGTTATTGACGTCCGGTAAAAATATGTTACCGACAGTAGCATTTGGTTTTATCTCCGGAGCAATTTTCCTTCACTATTCGCCTGTACGATATTTTCTATTCATCAACGCATTCAGATGCAAGTTTTTCTATCTGAAAACAAAGATTAGAATTCAATCATTGACCCTATCATATCGTATAACTCGCAAGAAATTGAATGATTGTTGAGACTGTATCAATTAAATGATTGTATAAATCGCGTTATCGAATGAATCTGAAGCTGAAATCAGAATTTTTTAATTAAAAAATTCATCACTTAAACACAATTGCTATGAGGTATGAATAAAAATGATACATCGAACGTTGAAATTGATTGAACAAATAATCCAAAATTCAGTTATCCATGACATTATAGAAATTAAAGAAGAATACAATCAGTTATCTGACTTCTAATTTATACAGAAAAAATAGTATATTGTGCACCAAGGGAGCAAAGGACGTTTTCACTCCCGAGCGTGGAGTTGCCACCCGAGCCGAAGGCGAGGGATGGCATCCACCGAGGGAGTGAAAATTCCGGCGACCGTGGTGCACACGATATTTTATTCCATACATGAACGGAGGCCGATTTCGCGGGCAGACCAGTGTTTACATTTAGGTTATGTGACGTACCGACCGAGCCGTACTGGTTGGTACGGCAGAGAAAACTAGGGAAGAAAGACTTTCAGGGAAGAAAGACTGGTCTTTCTTACCGACTAGGTTCCCAGCGGAAAGAAAGAGTTCCCGGTCGGTAAGGCCGCACTTCGCTCCCCCAAAATAGGTAGCGGAATCGGCCTTTCCGTTCATGTATGGAATAAAAGATTGTTTGAATGCACCCAATGATCACGTTTCGTGGTCACGTGAGTGCCGATGCATCGACAGAAGCGCAGCGAGTGGATCACGCTGTAACAGAGCGCGTCGCGTGTCGCGTCATGACGGTTGGCCAATCAACGTGCTGACCTTCTTCTAGATTCTTGTCAAAGCTATTCTCTCATAGGTCATTGCATGTGACGCGTGACGCGACGCGCTTAAGCGTGGTCGAAACTCGCGATTCAAGGATCGAGTTCCGCCGCGTATCTAATCTCTATCATTGTCTATGGTTGACGCGTGCCGCATACATCGTGCAATAATTTGAGTTTTGATTTGATTATCAATTTCAATATAATATAATAAATATATATAAAACCAGTATTTCAAGATGGTCAAAGTGAAGGCGGATAAACCTGAACAATCGACGCTAATCACCGCCGTTAAAAATGTCAAACAAAAGCTACTCACGGTATGTTGAATCCTGTCACGTGGTGGCATAACCTCAAAATCTCGACATAACCTCAATAAAATTTCCGAAAAACATTACGAATGATCAAACGCAATTTTCACCTTCGTCTTTGGAGAAGAATTAACGTCGATAGTATTCAACCCTCGATATTTCACGTCTAATTTTATCTTCTCATAATTTTTCTTCTAGAAACAACTGAAAAAACCCGAAATCAAAATATCAACAGACAAGGTTACCCCAGAGAAAAAAGAGGTGGTCGTTCCTCACGCCAGAGGAATCGTCTACATCGGTCACATTCCTCACGGTTTCTTCGAAACTCAAATGCACGATTATTTCAAACAGTTTGGAAAAGTGACTCGAGTGAGGCTCGTCAGGTCAAAAAAGGTACCCAAAACCCTCGTCTACAATTTTTCGTACTTCAATTACCACAGGATTCGTAATCTTCATTAATTCGATTCACTTTTCACAGACTGGCAGAAGCCGAGGATACGGCTACGTAGAATTCCAGCATTGCGAAGTCGCCAAAATCGCTGCCGAGTCTATGAACAATTATCTAATGAGCGGAAGACTCCTTAAAGGTATAAAAAAATAACGATGCTGTTTTTTATACGCAATTTATCACAAATACTTGAAGGATTTTTAATAAATTTCGCTCTTTTTCTATTTCCAGCTACTTATATTCCCCCCGAGAAGCAGCACACCGGTTATTTCAGCGGTCGTCAATGGAGCAAGAAGCATTATCCGCGAATGGTTAAAAGAGCACAGCAAAATTCCCAGAAGAATAAGAACGTAGACAACAAGGCGGAAGCATCGCTCGTTAGAAGAGGATTGGACAAGCTTTCCAACATCGAGAAGAAGCTGGAAGCAGCCGGAATCGTCTACAAAATCCAGCCCGTCGAGGTGCCCGTGTCCGAAGTCAAGAAGAGGAAAGCCCCCACCGACTCGACCTCCGGAGAAGCGAAGAAGATAAAAGTAGCCGGCGAAGCTAAAACCAGCAAAATTAGGAAGCAAGTTGCAGTCGCTGAACCTGCTGGAAAAAAAATCAAGACCAAAGTCACTAAGGAAGTCGCGGTCAAACAGAATAAGAAGAAGATCGAATCCAAGGTAGCGACGGTTGAGAAAAAGAAGGAGGAACCAAAGTCCGATGCTTCGGTCGTTAAAAACACAAGGAAGAAGCCAAAGGCGCAGCTGGCGGTCGCCAAAACAGCTCAACCAGTCGTTAAAGCAGTTGAAAAACAATTGCCGAAGAAATCTAAGAAGGTTTTGTCCGGGGTGAAGATCAGCGATGAACTGATGGAGGCAGTATCGAAGGCAGTTGTGGCTGCAAAGAAGTCGAAGAAGGCAGCGGCTGTTGTAACGCCTGTGGAGAAGCCAAAGCAGAAAAAACCTGCCAGTGTTGTGGCTGTTGCGGGGAAACCGAAAAACAAGAAGAAGACTGCGGCGGCTTCTCCGGTCATTGAGAAGTCGATGCAAAAGAAAAATGTCGTGGCAGTGCCGTCGGTGAAGAAGGCAAAGCAGAAATCAGCGCCGGCAGTATCGCAAAATAAGAAGGGAAAAAACTCTAAGAAAAGTATAGCTGCGTAAGATGAGATGAGCTCGTCGAAAATTGACGATTTTGAATTTGCTGATGCCTGAATTTTGAAATGATTGAGATTCTAGAATTTTCCTACCGTATGATGATGAACTAGACGATTCAATTCAATAGCTAAGAAAATTATTTTCTTAACACTATTTTTTTTTCTTGTGATTCTTCAGTTTTTTGTTTTTTATTATTTCCCACGTGTCTGAAGCACTAAAAAGTTGTAAATACCATGTATATCTTTTATACAGACAAGTTTAGTACATTATAACATCTGTAATTTTTCTTCATTTTTTGTCATCCTGATTAGATAAAAATGTTGAAATAATTTTTGTCGATAAAAATAGAAGAAACTAATTTCCCAAAAATCGTAGAAAACATGGATTCACCCTTGATTTTTTTAAATTTCATACACAGTTCCTAAAATCAACAAATAATTGATTCAATCAGATTTTCATGAGAATAAAGGAATTATTTTATCATTGAGAATAAACTATGGAATAATATTTACAATATTTACTCACTCGTTGAATAATGATTATCTTAAAATTAATTAGTATAATTTTCATACTCAACGGGGTAAAATATCACAATTCTTAATCTGACCGCCCTTCGTTCTCTTCCATTTCATACGACGATTTTGAAACCAAACTTTGACCTGAAACAGGGAATAAAATTAGAATCAGAATTGCGTACGATGAATCGATTAATCAACCAATCAACGTTTCGAATTAAAAGGAATTGATCGATCAATCGATTTTTTATTCAATCTAAAACGCGTTTTAAATCGAAAAATGGATCATAGATACTGTAGAGATTAATTGATTAATTGAAAATAATACCTGTCGCTCCGTTAAATCCAGAGCCACGGCGATTTCGTATCTTCTAAGTCTCGTGAGGTAATTACTGTGCGAAAATTCGCACTCCAAGTGACGAACTTGTTGCTTCGTAAACGCCGTTCTTTCCTTACGTGGTTTGTCCACTGTGCTTCCACTCAGCCTTTTACTGGCTTCTAAAAATTGAATAAAATTTTATAAACAATATAAAATCGAGAAGACATAGATAATATCGATGATAAAGTGCCCATTTTATATGTATATTGAAAATAATTTTTTTGAATAATTTTCAAGAAAATTCCAACTCAACAAATTTTTGTCACCATTTGTTTAGAAAAAAAAAAAAGAAAGAAAAAAAGTTGTGTGCTTCAATTAGCAGATAGCGTAAGATTTTCATAGACATTGAGGATACTAGATCGTAGTCTTTTGCAAAAAAGATTATAATTGTGTTGCAACACACAGCAATTTTTTTGGTCTTTCAAATTCTCTAATTTTTTCTGCAGAAAAACTGAATATATTTATTACTATAATTCAGGGCTGATAGCGAGTCACTGTCTTTTCCCACTATAAGTCAATGTTGGCAATCGAATTAAATTTCTCCAACTTTTTCCAAGATTTGATTACTTAAATCACTTCTCTGATCAGAAGAGTCTGCAACTTCGCACTGCAAAAATATTAATTTTTTTCCCCTCATTCAAATCTGTTTTTTCATCGATGTCTTACTGTGATCTCGAATGGAGGCAAGATTTTGTGTATCGCATCACATTGATATTCTCCAGTCACTTTGATTCACTTTCTGGAGTAAAAAAAATTCACTCTTCTTATTTATTTCTGTAATCGTATTACAACATAGGTAGGGGAGACCGGGGCTAGTTGTCACACGGGTTAGTTGTCACAGTGTCCATATCTCCATCGCTAGATAACAGATCGAACGGTGCTATAGATCAAAGTTGTAGTTCGATGTTTGAAACAAACTAATGTCGTTAAATTGAACATCGCATCAGATTCGGCCTCGCAGTGATCGATAAACTGAAATCGGACCTGAAAAGTAATTATTTTCCATCTTCTAATATGTTTTTTCTCATTTTCTAGACTGCGTTGAGAAATTTCGCTACACGATATTCGGAAAGGTTATTCTTAACGCTTTCATTTGACGTGCATATTGTTGATATTTGAATGGCGGGTCAGCGAGATGTGCAAATTTTTAAACAAAATAGCGGGTTGGGGCAGGTTGTCACAAAATTATTGGGGCAAGTTGTCACGTGCAAAAACTCACCCCATTTTGACTTGACCATGGTTTTTTGAGTTGAGGTCAACTTTCTCGAGATTCTCGGAGTCTGGGTGGGATTTCGCGTGGTTTGTGGGGTGTTCGGAGTCTAGGTTGACTGTTTCGTGGTTTCCAGCAGACAATACAATGAAACCCGTTTTCGCCATTTAAAATACTCGGGACAACTTACCCCGGGGTCTGTGACAACTTACCCCGCCTCGGGGCAAGTTGTCACACTCCGCAAATTTTTTTGAAAATTCGAAAAAACCTACTCAGACTTGCTTTAGAATAACCAAAAATTTTCTGTAGGTGCGCAAAGGATGCATCTACAATACCCCATCTCAAGATTCGTGAAAAAAAAATTTGTGAAAATTCTAAGAATCAGAGAGTAAAAAGTGTGACAACTAGCCCCGGTCTCCCCTACTACAATTTTTTTGTCATTGAAGGGCTTCAATCGAAATATTATCAGTAACAAAAAAAAAGGTGAAAAGCTTAAATTTCCCTAAAAATTCTAATTCGCATCAGATTAATAATTGATAGAGTCGTTCATCATAGACTCGTAGTTGAAGATAGTTTTTTTTTCTTCCCTATAACTGAGATTATTTCCCTGACTGGAAAGGTTGATGTGATAAATCATATAATGTTATGAACGAAATGGACATGTCAATTTGAACAAGTATGTGAAAAATCACGTAATAAATCGCATGGGCAGGACTCACTAAATATAATATGAATCAAATTACACGATTAACTATATTGTTGACCATATGACTTTTGATACATTATATCTGATGATTCGCGCCCATATGATTTATTATGTGATTTTTCATATATTCGGTCAAAATCATAGCATAATTCATATGATGAACGACACGATGACATGATTTCGTTCGTAACATTATATGACATTCACATCACATCAACATTTTCAGTAGGGTGAAGATGTTGGAAGGAAATAGTTTTTCTTTTTTTGTAACTGAAAGGATTGAGATTTTAGGTGAAAATTGCGAGTGTGTGTGTGTCTATAAGTTGTGCGGTCTTGTAGAGGATCAGTATTATATTATAGTATGTTCAAGCGGTTTTCTTTCAAGCTTCTGTTTTTTGTACATCACAAAGTGCAGAAGGATTAAAATAACTGCATCTTCGATGCGTCATATGCGCAATGACGTCTTCTTCTGCGGTATAAAGAGAGATAGGAGACCGATTCGCACCACTTGAAATGCGGGTTTGATCTAGCGCCTATGATATCTAACATCTAGCCTATAGCCCTAGCCTCTGGCTCCAGCCTTGCTATACGTTAACTAGCGTTAGTCCAGAGCTTTCCGTTGCTCGATTACACCATGTTAATGTATGTGCCGCGGTGCCTCCGTGCCGCTATCTCCTCACGTGTCTTATATAGCCGTGGTTCATTCTATGACGTCAATATACAGAAGCTTTCAGAACGGCGAGCAACTTTTTTTGTGCTCTTAAAAAAAAAATAATAATTGGAAGAATGTGAAAAAAAATGGAATTTTTTTGGCGAAATCAAATCCATATAAAAAAAACAGCCTTTATCCTAAATTTGATTGTAACTGCGTCAATTTTTCTAAATTATAAGATTATCTCAACTAACGATTTGAATTATTTGCAAACACAACGATAACTTGATTCTTTGCATAATTTCAATTGTTTTTTCCACGTTAATAATTCAGGATTTTATTCTCAAATTTTCATTTAAATAGTGTGTAAGTATCGTTACAGCTATATCCGTTATGTTCAAGTGGATGAAAGGGGTTTTACACATATAATCTATACACATAATAATTAGGGAGTTGTTTTTTTTAATCTATTAATGGCGAATGCGGATATAGGCAATTAATCAATGATATATTCTATCCTGGATGACGTCATAACTTTGTTATTTCCTGTCCATGAATATAAACCACAAAAAATTTAGGATTCTTCTTCTTTTTTCGTGTATAAATCAGAAACTAGGAAAATCGAAGGCACATAATAAAACCATTTTTTATTATCTTATTTTTTTCGCTCTAATGATATGAAACAGTGGAACTGGATTTAAATGACAGTAATTAAACAATTCTTAACGATGTATGAGGTGAAACAGAATGGAGTAAGAAAAAAGGGGGTGTGTTGTAGTTTGTCTTTTATCAACGTCCCCCTCAGGCCCGTAGGGACCGTGGTATAGTAGCCGATGGTTTTTCATTGAGAATGTTGAGTTTACGATGTTTTCACTCGGTTCGTTTCATTGAGTTTTTGGGCGGGGATCTAAAGACAGATGGCCAAAGACTCGGGACTGACACGTGTTCTTTGCTCTAAATTAATGTATGGTAAACTAGTATGAGTGCGGTATCTGGACCGTCCAATTTATCTCAAATTGCGATCGCACCATCTTTGCGAACAACTAAAAAATTCGCGAAAAGAAACGAATTGTAATTCTCTATCGATTTATCGCACAGGGACGTAGGGGCTATTATTCGAGTACTCATATCTACGTACGATCAGAGCACATATAGTCTGAGATTAGGTAAATATTTAGGCTGCACTGAGACTACCGTAGCCGCATTGGCGACAGTAAAGCAATAAACGCCGTCCGTTACGAATTAATTATCAACAAACAGTGACAAGCTTACAAACTCAATGCACCACGAGGCTATAGCGTTATCATTTAATTTTTGTTTTGTGTTTTTCAATTCTTTGGGATTCGAAATACTCGATCTATAGACCTTCACAAGACTTATTCAAATTGCATAGTGGCCATTGATCAGGAAAATGTTAAGTAATTACAAAAAAAAAACGGTCCAGGAAGTCAGGGGAGGTTCAGTAAAGTCAAAAAATAGTCAGAGAAACGTCAAGGAATCGTAATAATGGTCAGAGAACTCATAGAAAAGTCAGAAAATTCGAAAAATGATCACGGAAGTCACGGAAGAGTCAATAAAGAGCCATGAAATTTGAGAAAATTTGAAGGAAAGTCAAACAGTCAAAAAATGGTCAAGGAAGTCATGGGAAAGTTATCGAAAAGTCAAGAAAGAGTCAATAAATTTGAGACGATTTTAGGAAAACTTAGACAATCAAAAAATGGTCAATGAGGTCGAGCAAATTATAAAAGAAAAAAAAACGACCATGAATACGGTAAAAAATCAGGGTTTCTTTTTTTTCTTACATACTGTTCCCAAATTGATGCACAATTGATGCAGAATAAAATTCGAGTAGGTTGATCAAACTCGTTAATAACTCACCGGAATCCAATCCCGAAAAGTTTTGTGGCGAAGGAGCCTCGTCTTCGCTGTTTACACGGAAGTCTCTGTAGACTCCGAGTCCCGATTGATCCTCAGCTGGAATATCCGCCTGGTCAGACTGTACCTTGCAGAATTCTTGATGGCTCGAAATCGTCGTCGACACCGTGGCACCACTGGCTTCTTGTAAATCCGATGCTTCCCAAGCCCTGAAAACCGTTTGTTGAACCTGCCCAATATCCTTCGAGCAGGACACATCGCCGCAAGAATCTCCGGCCTCCAATGAATTCACTTCTTCCTCTCTACAGCCCAGAGAACAATGAGACGATCCCAAATTCACGCACGAAATTCCCTCGTTCGGGTAATGCATCTCCCATCTGCGGATGAGAATTCGAAAAACGAACGAAAATGATCTTTCTTTCATCCCACCTCTGCCACCATTGTTACGATTTCGCGACTCACCTGTTTCCGTGATAATTTTGATTACCGTCCACTCTAATTTGGGCCGGTGATGACGTCCCGTTGGTCACGTAGACGTGGTGACACCCAGCTTCCAACGGCGGGCTGACGGCTTCTGGAGTATCGCCAGGGTCCGTGGACACGTCCCATGGCCATTTGTAGAGCCAGGCTGCTTCGCAGCTAGTCTGAAAACGATTTCCTTGGAAATCCTGCAGGTAAAACGGCGGCGGAGTCGGAGGCGTCGGTGGTAGCGCAAATACATCTTCTGTCATACGGAGTCGCGAGGATATGTTGTGCTCTGTCCAAGAATCCATCGTGAAGCACTATCTTACAGATTAATTGAAACAAAAAAATTAATCATACTATAATTTGGACATTCCTCATTTGTTTTTGGTATTTTATTTCATCATTTTTCAGAATCGCCTCGAGTCACGAGACCCTTTGCGAAATATTGCGGTTCAGTATATAGAATATAAAATGCGAAACTCTCAGATACCACAATGATTGATTCAAAGGAACCATCATTCTATTTTTGTGTACCCGCAAGTATAAGATTTTCAAGTAATTTTCCTACCAGTTTGCAAACACTAATAGATGAAAAAAAGTTTTGCAAAGTGAATTTACTAGGGAATTTGGAAACGAAACCTTATTGACTCAAAATTCATTCAATTTTCGTGACAGAATTAACACGAGATTGTATTTAAACTTTATCAAATTCGTCGTCTTAGTTTTTATTTGCCCTACAGACGATTCAGATTTTACTAGAATTTTCGACTTCAAAGATGGATAACAATTTTTAGAAGTATTACTACGAAATTTTTTGTATATACTGTCAACAGTTTTCGAGTTTCATTTGTTCAATTTGAAATTGAACTTTAGTTATGTCATGAAACTTCAGTTCATCACACAAAATGGTCCGTAGGGCAAATAAATACTAAGGCAACAAATTGTTCAACAATAAATTTATCACACTTTCAAATTAATGGTACTGAAAACATGTGAATTCCGAAAAAAATATTCACGCGAATTTAAATTCGAATGAATGTAAATGGTACCTCAACTAGGTATATGGAAGTTCTGATAGCGATTTTGAAGTAACAAGATTTTTTTTTATTATTATCAGACTTCAAAAGCTTGCAATAAATTTGAGGAAGTTCACAGAAAAATAAATTTGTTCACTCTGATTGACAGGATACGATATTTAGAGATAAAAATCGTTAAGAATTTCAGTTCACCGGTAGAAAATAGTTCTATGGCAATTTTTTTTTATATGGAACGTAACTCTGAACTGAACAAAATTTACGTTCGATAATCAGTCAGAAATAATCTTGAAAAGTATGCATGGATCAAGAAATTGTGGCAAATACCTTGAGGTGTATAGTAAAACTGGGTTGTAACGAACTAAAAATCAGGATGTAATTTCGAAATCACTTTGAACACGTGGAACGCTAAAAAAAATTGTAATCTGCACTGTAAAATCACAATTAGTTCTCCGATAAAAATCGTAGTAATGACAATGAGTATAGATAAGAAACCGTCGACGCGTTAATACGTTTGTCGCATAAAACAAAACCCTCTGTCTCGTGTGAAATTCTCTTGAGACAAACTAACTTTGAAATGTCAGAGTGGCACATGTGGTCTTATAAGACTCAAACTGTCTTATGCAGGGGCAACCACCAACGGGGACAAGCGACGTCCCACAGTGGCCAATCGAGACCAAGTATGCCCACGAATAACCAACTAATTGTCACCAATTATGACCGACTTACTCCAGGACCACGGTGGGCGGTATCGAATCTCATTTCTTTTTTCTTCTCTTCTCTCTTATTCCAATCTTTTAGTAGTTTTTTTTTCCTTTTTTTTATACCCTAATATGGCGTCTGAAAAATTCATCTTTAAATTCTATCAAAGCGACGCATCAATTATTCCTTAATTATAGCACAGTTTTTATTTTGTGTGTGTTTCTTTATTTTCTCGGAGGATTCAAAAATCTCTTCAATTATATAGCTTCTTATTGCAATTTTTATTTTTGTCTCTATCCCAATCAATCATTCTCTTCAACAATTCGAATTATTCTGACTGAATTGTTTGAATTATTTTTCAGAATTTGGACATAGACTATGGCCTGTGGGCAAGAAAAGTTTTACTTCTAGTTTTTTCAATCCTTCCTTGTCAGACTGGGTCAAGAATTGACCTATGCTCGATTTCGGGGCTAAATATCTATAAATAATTTGACTGGAACATTATAAACTACCGAACTATTTCTATCCTCGAAGTTCTTATCTTATTTTGAAACTGTATTACCCAGAAATTTTATGAAAAACCATCGAAAATTCCCCTATCCCCTTTTAAAAATTCTAAATTGTGAAACTCGAAATATTTAATCTCTTACCTTGTCTAGTCTAGTCTAGTTTTGCAATTTACTGAGTCATTATACTCTCGTCAAGCTTATATTTATTATAATTTGTATACCAACGATCAATGATACCATGTGTTTTAACAATTATGTAATATATAGGATAATCATAGGGCCTTTACATGTAACTTTTGAATTGATTGGAAAAATAAATAAATCTGACCATCATTATTTTCATGACTTACCCTGATATACATTTTACTTACTCCTAGGTAATTATTGTCACGTTCTTCATATGTAATTAGTCACTATTTTTTCTATTGTTTCATAAAGTTCCCGATGAGGATGACACGAGGTCATCGAAACGTCGAATCCTAATTAATTATTTACTGATTCGATTGGATCGCCATTGACTAGGTTCAAAAAGTCAGGATTTTTAAGTGAAAAAGCCTTGATAGTATCTGCGATTTTGTCCTCTAAATCTTTACGTTTTATTTCTTCAAAATCAACGATCGATACTTTTTATAGAATGTTCAAAGTATGTCCCATAATTTTTTTTTCAAATTGGACAAAAAGTTTTCGTGCCCTAGACGTTTGAAGATCAATCTAGGTCAATTTGTGTGACAACGAAGGGTTGAGGATCATATGTTTCTGGTCCAACGTGCTATGGTGGTCTATGTATTTCCGGTTCAATTGCACTTTGCTTGATTTGACCATTTTCTGAAAACGTCTCCCGGAGAGAAGATCTCTTCTGTGTTTACTCAGGAGTTCGCGCAGAGCTCCAAGTTACTTTGGGATGAGAAACGGCTTGATCACATTCAACGCGCTAATGATCCAGCATCAACGCTGTTTTCTTACATACACCTACAGCTGTGATATCTCCGGGCACTTTCAGGCTTCCAGTTTTACTCGAAAACATTTTTCTAACGCTAATTTAAGACGGATTCCCCCATATCGTCGCGAGTTTGAGGAGACAAAGAGAAATCTCGCTTTAAAAAACGTCAAAACCCCAAAAAATCGCGATTTTAGTTACATACAAGGGGTTCTAGATACCGAGAACTTTCGGTACTGAAAGCTAAAAAAAATTGCAAACCTCTGTTTGATTTTCGTGAGACAAGAAGTCGTAAAAAAAAGAAAGTAAGTAAGTATAACGCGGTTTCTCGCGGTCTGCAGCGACAAACGTACTGTTTTCTGTAAGTCGAGAACGACTTCCGATTGTAGTCTGTCACGGTCCATTAAGGGCGAAAGATCCCGCTGAGCGTCCCATGACGCCGGTCACAAGACCGCCTTGGTAGATACGCTCTTCTTTGCCTCCACCGTCTCTTGCTCTATACCGAATAGAAGACATAGAGACGCAAAAAAAAAACAGATACAGTCCAAGTAAAACGTCATATTCGCACGATAAGACAAACGCCACGAGTGATCATCATCATTAGAGCAAAAATAAAAATATCACTTATGCTCTATCCCGTGTAGAAATTGACCGTCAAGACCATTCAGATTTGACAAAAATTTTCGACTTCAGAGTTGAATAAAATTTTTTGAAAGTGTTTCTTTCACGGTTTTGTATGATCTTCTCACAATTATGGCATTTCCTAAAGCTCCATTCAAATTAATATTACGCAACGCTGTTTTTTTTTGGTGATTTTTAACCCCCCATCGTCACGTAACATCACAATTGAAAAAGGGTATTTTATTAAATTTTTCATTAAGAAAGAAGTTCTCATCAATTACTTTGGGTACATTTTTTTTAACACGAAAAACGATGTAATTCAATATTTTATACTCATTTTGACCTTATAAGAGAAATTATTCTTGATTTTGCATGTAACGTAACGGCCTTACAACAGTTTTTTTTGTATTATTTGAACAATTTGAGTGTCTTCTCAATTAGACTGAATGAATCAATTAATTAATTATCCCCTCACTGAGGAGAGTTTCTCAATGTGATGAGAATCTATACTAACCTTTTTATTTAATAAAAAAAAATTATGATTTCTATCAATTTTTTGTGACTCTCTGAGGTTGGTACAGATTCTTGGATTGAGAAACTCTTCTCAGTGAGGGAATAATCAAGTGGTTGGTTCCATTTGCTCCGATAGATTCTCAATGAGAATGTAAAAGACACGAACGATAGAGTCTCTAGACCAAAATTTGAATTTTTATTTCACTTATTTAATGAAACTGTCCAGTTCATTGCAAAATGGTCTGTGGGGCAAACAAATACTGAGGCGACGAAATGTGGAAGGCCTCAAATGTGACGAGTGCATTCTGCACCAGTCAACTAGACAAAATATCCCAGAAGATATGCATTAGGGTCATTCGATAATTTTTGGTGGTTATTATACAGGGTCTTTTAGTCGATGCGCACCATGTATAGACTCGTCACTGATTGTTGGTGACCAATCACGCATTCTGAGCAACAATACCAACAATGCCCACATGGTGCGCATCGACTAACTTCAAGGATGGTTCACCCCTCGTATAAATATTTAATTTGTACATTTTTTATATTATACAATATTTAATTTCTACATTTTTTTTTTGTTCATTCAACAAAATATAATTACATCGGACCCCCCAATCGTAGATATTCTGGGGGAATAACGACGAGGCATACAGTCGAAGGTCTTTCCTAATTACATTCACTACAACTTATAGATATATTTATTTATACCTGTTTTCTACTGTTTGGAAAAATGTTCTGACTTAATTAAAACTAGGTGGCAATTAGGTAGGGTGATTAGTTGGTTCCAAGCTAATTGATAAATTCCTGTCAATTTATTCTATATTCCGTTCAGCTTATACCAAAACGTTTCTCTTATCGTCCTCGAGATTCTTTTTTGTCTTTTTTTATCTACAATCATTCTTGTCCGGTGAGGCATTCAGCTAGGACAACAGGTCCGCAGTTCTGTTCACACGATACTTGACAGCAGCACGATTTCAAGGCACACCGGCATCGTCAAATGAAAAAATTACACACAAGGTACGAAATCAATTATCAATTAATAGCTGCGTTGTTTTTTTGATTTCTTATCTTTTCACGTTTCGTTCATTCTTCTGTATAATATATTGAAAAATCGTTGATACCAGTGTAGAAATTGACTTTTAAATGGGGAAAACTGTCCAGGGCCCTGCTATAGGGACCCCGCCAGATTATCAAGACGAGCTTGACGTTTCTGGGAGGGTCCTAGCAGGGCCCTGGATAGTTTTCCCCGATTAGAATTAAATTCCTTCATGGGATAACGAAATGTTCGAATTTTTTGCGGCGAGTTACTCTCTGCGACGTGGATTTCATTGAACCAGAGTCATTACTACGTCAACCAGCACATAAGTTAATCCAAAGCCTCGAAAGTCGAAAGAGAGGCCCACCTAAGAAAACAGGCGCTGGTACTATTCGGCTTGCCCTTTCGACGGGCACCCCCTATTAATCATTCGGCTTGTTTGGTTTTAAGGAAACGAACCCAAAAACTGAAGAGCGCGTGCGAACTGCGCGTATTTTCTATCCACGAAGCACAGGAAATGCGCACGGGGTAGAAATACGAAACCGAGACACTGCTGGTGCCAAGCAGTCTGCGTCCCTGAAAAGGGACCCTCCTATTACCATTCTCTTTAAAAAGTGAAAAAGCTAAAAAAACCTACGTTCAAAAGTGTGACCATCGGTCAAACCGGAAGCGGCTCTCGCAAAGCTGAAAAAATTTCTCTTCGGAAGTTATTAATGCCGTTGAATTGTAACGAGAAGAATAACAAGCAGGTTTGGGCTAACTATGAGCCAGCCTTTGAACTTCTCGTTATCTATTTTAGATTTTGCAAATCGGACCTCAGATTCTTGATCAGCGGTCCAAAAAACCTTCGGGTACCATTTTTCATAATATTTCGAATGTTTTTTTTTTTTGCCAGCAAATTGGATTCGCTATTTTTCAGATTCGTGATTATAGTGACCCAAAAAATCAAAACTGGACTCAAAACGTGGAGATCCAGTGAAAACTGAACTTTTCTCATTTTTGGGTCGATTACAATAACTTCCTCGTTTCGGGAAGTCCAAAATGGAGTCTAAATGGGTGTGGATCGTTATGAATCTGATTTCGAGTTGCCCCAAATAATGTTCGCGCGGTGCGTGGGTGTTAATGAATGCGTAAATGTCCCCGTGGTTATGACGGAGTGTAATGTGGTCGAAGTTGGTGACTTTTTAAGTGAGAAGAGGACCGCGTTACGCGTGAGAATTCTCTCGTTGTGATGAGAAACCCAGGCACGGTATACGAACAGACGCCTTATTACCACGGGGCACCCGGTTTATATCAGAGCAGCCTTCCAACCCCAACTTTGTTGTGGGAATAATACGATTCTACGATTTCATACCGTGCATGAATGAATGTAAAAAAAAAGGAAACAAGAAGTAAAAAAAAATTCTGTCTCGTATATGCGCTGCTGGAATGAAAAATCAGACCCAGTTTTCCTCTTTCTACAACAGCTGCACTTGCTGTTTGATTTTTGGCGCGAAAGAATTATTTTTCAAGACCGTAATAGGTATGATTGTGAGAGTATTTAGGAAAATCACTAGAATCTACGAGATCTTTGAACCGAGTAACCGCACGCTGTGATAACAGATCGTAGATAAACGATTGTTTATAGTATATAAACAAGATTATTTCTCTCTCAGTTATAATTATATATAGTTTAGGGGAATTTTACAGATGATTTAGAACGCGCATTGATGATATAAGTAAGAGAAGTTCGTAATAAATTCTCAAACGTCGTATAATTCATACTTTATATCGAGTTCTGCACTCGTGAAAGCATACGTGTATTATCTGCAGATGTATGTGAGAAGTAATCTTCCTGAAAACCGTGACGTCACCGCAGAAGCACAAAAGTGACGTAATTGGCATATATATGCAATCGTAATACACTGAAAAAAATGCTTCGTTCTAGGTCTTACAACATGATATATATACGCTGTTCTAACTGCGAGCAATTTGCAGAATTGCTACTAGAAAAAATTATTTCGAGGTGGATAAATGAAAAAGCTCCCTAAGACTCTAGAAGATATTGATTAAAAGATTACTGTAGGTGATTTAAAAAAAGTGATTTAGGTAGGTATTTTTAATCCTACGATAATAAGCAATGTATATATGTGTATGGACAAGTTGAACTTTTTATGTAAGAACACCCACGCGTAAATAGCCAAACTAGGCATTATGGAATTAATATCTTGTCGTATGTTTCAAGTATAAAATTACAAATGAATACGTCAATTCACGAAAAATTACGCCAATAGTCAATTATATATATAATATCTTTGCTTGCATCTGTAATATGTACCAAACTTCGAATATTTACCTACGAAAAATGTAGGTACAACTGAAATTCATGAGAATCTTTTCTTGTAGATTGCAAGTATAAAACAACTAATATCTATGATAAACTATGAATATCTACCGACGAAAATTCCTATAGGTACCAATCTATTGTACAACTTTGTACGAAATAAAAAGTACGAAACATTCGAATTTCTATACTTTTCATAAAAGTTTGTAGAACATTTTCGCATAGGTTTGCGTAGAAATTATTTTGACCAGGGTTAGTGAATGAGCCACGTGCCAAAATCGTGTCAATAAGACGGTACCGCGATCGCATTAATCATACCAGATGTGACTAAAATAATATCAAACGTAATTGCAGGCGCCGTCGATCGATATGTGTGTCAGATATATTGTTTTTTTTTTCTTCTTCTCCTTCTTTCGATCTATGAAACGCTTTCAAATACGTCATAACTTTACAACGAATATTAAATATTAAACTGCAAAGACCACTCAAGAAATACCTATAAACTACAAGAGGCATGGATATTTTTGGTCATCGCTCTTGAGAATGCACGGACCAGATCGGTCCATGTCTGCTCAACAGAGTCAGTCGCTGTTTTGTCCGCGATGATGAAGATTCGTTTACTTCAATATCAATTTAGTTTCTCTCGATAATCAAAAATACATAGATTCACAAAGAAAATGGAACAACGGAGGCGGACGCCAGGTTCGATTCACATTCAAATTGTTACTATAATACTCATCAACCCTTATAATATTCTATTCACTGATTCCAACGGTTTTGGGATTAGATCTGATTTTTTTTTTTAGTAATCCGACTATTATTAATGGAATTTTGCATCGAATTTTTTTTCGAAATAATTAAGTCGTGGTTTTTCTTTTTCGTTAAAAATGATAATCACAAAAGTTACAGGCAATTAAATTCTATCATTTTTGATCGAAGCCCAGTTCTTTTAATATTAATATTGTATTATATTTCGAATTCTGATCCTACCAATATTGAAAACCATCTTGAGGAAGATTCTTTCAGGTATTTGTACTTTTATTCAGCAGAAATGTATATGTATATTCGACTCGGTGAGTTAGTTCGTTATCAGACACACAGACACACAGAGATAAACTGTAGATACAGTATGAAAAAATGTTGTGTCCAATTTTGAGAAAATCGGTGTCTCAAAAAATTGTGGACGTGTCCCAGGTTAACATACTGTTGAATAATTAGATTATGATAAATTAATATTCATAGGTCGAAAAAGATTTTTTACCCGTATCTCTAAATTGTTTAATATTTTTTCGTCCTTGAAATTCTTATAATAATTCTTAAATATTTTTATAATTCGATCATATCAAATTCATGGTATATCAATAAAAGATTTTAACTTTTATTCTATGTTTTCGAAACTTATACTGATTCAAGTTCATTGACTAATTTTGTTTTTGAGATTAAAAAAATCCCAAATTTGACAAACTTTTTCGGATATCCAAACGTATAATTTGATTTCTCAGGATCAGGTTGTTCTATCTCCACGTTTGGAATTTTTCGAATTAGCTGCACCAGAATGTTAATTTTTTTGTCTACGCATCCATATAATTTCATTCCAATGACAGTGATTTTTTGGGTGAAGTTATTTCACATAGAAATTGTTAGTCTTCGAAGCCCATTCACTCGAAACTATCAAGAAGGGAGATGGAGTAACAACCTGATCCTGAAAAAGCAAATTACGTGCCCCCTATAAATGTATAATCACAACTAGACAATCTTGTTTTCCCGAAAATCTCCACACAAGTTACAAAAAAAAAAAAAAAAATCGATAAATTTTCAAACAATTTCACAGTTTGATATTCCGATAATTTTATACGAAAAGCAATTATTTTGACAAATTTACCGTAAATAAAACACGTGACATAAAATATTTGATAGATAATAGATATTTTCATGTTATGTATATTCAAAACGTGATTCGCAAGAAAATATTGATTTGATAAGAACCCCATAATCGGAGGAAGTTTTTTTTTTTCGTGAATTGATTGAACCGGTTTTGACGAAACTAGAAATACGAGTTTGTTCGATCCTGCAGGGATAGCAGAGGTAACGTTTCTTGCCTACGATCGTCACGACGGTGTTGAAGAAACTCAATCATCCGGAAGCTGTGGTCTTAGCGCAAAAACTATGACCGCAATTGCGGCTACTTGTGCCGCGATCGGTCTTATCGCCTATATGCTCACTACTTCCTCCGGAAGTCCGGCCGCGGCGCAAAACGCGACCTCGACACGGGATAACGAAGTCGAGGAACGGTTACCCAGGTCCCTTCTGCCCTCGGAGTACAGGTAAAAATACAAGTACAATTTATTTGTGATTAATTTTTTTTTTATAGTTATTAATTATTCATTAATTCGTGAATAAATGAATACCTTTTGGGGGGGATTCACAGACTGAAGATAATTCCGCATTTGGAGAACGAAAATTTCACAAGCACTGGGGAACTTCTGATAACTTTTGAGTGCAAGGAACCGACGAATAAGATTATTTTGAACGCCAAAGAAATTACCTTCGTTCAAGTCGATATTCATTCTGTGACTAAGGACATCGCAGTCACCGATACCGTACAGAAAAATGATTCCGACGTAGTTTCTATAAAGCTCAACAAACTATTGAAAAAAGGTAATGTCTACAAACTCAATATTCGATTCACCGGAATTCTCAATGACGTTCTGCAAGGATTCTATAGAAGCAGCTATGTCGATGATACGACCAAAGAAACCAGGTAATCGAATAGTTATCATACCGATTGGAATAAGTAGACGTAATAAACAATTCAAATGGAAAATAATCATATTTTCTCCTATTTCAAGCTTCTAATCGAATAATTTTGTTCCAACCCGCATGGAAATATACAGGGTGAGTTATCGCCGGGTCTGAACGAGGGAGGAGCTTATCACTGCCGATGTTTGTGATACGCCAAGGGGCGGAGCATCAGCAGTGATAAGCCCCTCCCTCGTTCAGACCCGGAGATAACTCACCCTGTATATGTATACTGGAAATATGAATGACTTATATGTATACTAGTAAATGTATAATTTATGTACAGAACATGTACAAATTATGCATAAAAAATATATTATTATGGCCGCTTTCAGTATATCAAATATTCATATAAATTCAATATATTATTCAAGTATTAATCATATAGACGATATATTAATTGTATATCTGACAAATATATCGATTCATAAATATATAACTAGCACATAATTTGATATATATTTTTCCGTGCGGGAATCATTCATTTATTTCCCCGCAGATGGATGGCCAGTACTCAGTTCTCGCCAACGTACGCACGCCGTGCGTTCCCATGCTTTGACGAACCTTCGTTCAAAGCTAGATTCAAAATATCTCTCGGTAGGCGGACAAACATGACATCAATTTCAAACATGCCGTTGAAGTCAACAGAAAATATGTGAGTCCGTTACATCTCTTTGAAAGTATATGAATCTTCGTATGAAATAGTTTTTGTCACAACTTTGTTTGTTGTTTCATTTTTATTTGATGGTGTAATACTGTAATCAAACCAATTGAGAATATATATATGAACGATGGCAGTAAAATAGAAAAACTTTGCAATATCAAATATTAGGTAATAGCAGTAAGAAAATGATCTAATAAACGTTAAGGAAGCAGGTCAGTGGGGACGCACTCAAATTATGTCAAAATTTATGCACTTGTTCCTCCGTCGAGGAATTTGTTTTTTTCTCAAATGGTTTTCACCATTGTTTGGTAAAATACCTAATATACAATTCGCCTCAAGTCAACTTAATTTAACTCCAAATTAATTCAATTTCAATTTTATTCAAGTCAATTTCGATTGAACTTCAACTATAATTTAACTCAATTTCAATTCAACTTCAACTACAAATTAACTTCAATTCCGAATTCATTTAACTCAATCTAACTTGAATTCGATTCGATTCAACCTTGGTAAATCAATTTGATTCTGTCCATTCAGGAAATTTTCACATTTAATTTAACGTAATTCTTTGAATTGAGATGAATTCGTCTTAATTCGCCTCAATTCAACTTAATGCAACTCCAATTTGATTCAATTTCAACTCCAATTTGATTCAATTTCAATTTCAATTACATTCAATTCAATTTCGATTCAACTTCAACTACAATTTAACTTCGATATTCCAATTTCATTCAACACAATTTAACTTAGATTCAATTCGATTCAAAACTAGGTAACTCAATTTCAATTCAACTGCAACTAGAAATTGGACTCAAATTCCGAATTCATTCAACTCAATCTAACTTGAATTCGATTCGATTCAACCTTGGTAATTCAATTTCAATTCAACTTCAACTACAAACTTTAACTTCAATTCCAATTTTATTCAACTCAATCGGACTTAAATTCAATTCAATTCAGCTTAGGTAATTCAATTTGATTCTGTACATTCAGATAATTTTCACTAACTCAGGTGAAGTGCGAATTAATTCATGGACTATTGACATGTCAATTTAACGAGTTATTAACCCCTCTATACAATTCATATCTTTCCAAGTCAAATTGTAAAAAAGTGGGAGCATGGGAGCGTTGATCTCGAAACGCTGTTTTCAAAGTCTGTGGACACTGTAACGTGTACATTGTTGGTCTGATTAGGGTGAAATTTGAACAGGATCATCTTAATGTTCAAACCAGTCCTCGACGAGCCGTTTTTTTTTTTTAATTTGTAATTTTTTTGACGACAATATTAACATTTCAATTCAAAGAACCAAATTTTAGTACTTTTCTTGACCTTCCAGGTAGCGTAACAGGGAGGGGAATTCAAAATGAAAAAAAAAACAGCTCATCGAGCGCTGGTTTACACATCGGAAATGATCCTGTTGAAATTTCATCTTGATCAGACTAACAGTGTCCACAGACTTTGGAAACAGCTTTTCGAGATCAACGCTGCCATTTTTCCATTTTTTAATGTTTTGTATTTTATAAAATACGAATTTTATATTAAGTAAAATCGTTGTTCGTTATTGAAGTAATTATTATTCCTACACAGAACTGGAATGCCTGGATTCGTCTGGGACCACTACCCCCCGACCTTACGCATGTCTACCTACCTAGTTGCGTTCATCGTAACCGACTTCCAGAACATAGTGGTACCAAATTCAAGGAAACCAGTATTCAGACTATGGTCCAGAAAAGACGTGCTCAATCAAACAGCCTACGTTTCTAAAATCGGCCCAAGCATACTGCGCTACTTGGAGGAGTATTTTGGCATACCTTTCCCACTTGAAAAACAGGATATAGTCGCTCTACCGGACTTTGGGTACAGCGCGATGGAAAACTGGGGTCTGATCACGTTTCGGTAAGCGGTTTCCTCTCTCCGCAACAAAAACAATAGTCATCCTTATCCAAGATTAAATATTTCACAGAGAATCTGCGATGCTGATTAAAGAAAACGAGGCTGCCTCCGACATCAGGCAGGTCGTCTCCTTGATTGTCGCTCACGAACTAGCTCATCAATGGTTCGGAAACCTTGTGACTCCCGCTTGGTGGTCCGATCTATGGCTCAAAGAGGGATTCGCCACTTTCTTTGGGAACCTGGCGGTAAACCATGTGAGTGGTCCGAGAAGATGAGAGTAGAGCAGGAAGCGACACTGAATTTATATTCCCAGGTTGAACCGACGTGGAGGGTGATGGACAGCCTAGTCGAAGGCCTCCACAAGGTGTTCGAGGACGATGCGCTTCAGAGTTCTCACCCAATTTCAGTTGCGCTCAATCGCACTGACCAGATAACTCAGATATTCGACCCGATTTCGTACACCAAGGGATGCTCGATAATCCACATGATGTACCACTTCCTCGGAGCCGACGCGTTCAGATCGGGGATTCAGAGGTACTTGAGAACGTACGCCTTCAACAACGCCGAACAGGACGACCTCTGGGCGGCTTTGACCGAGGAGGCTCATTCCTACAAATCAATGATCAAGGATATCACTGTAAAAACTGTTATGGATACTTGGACCCTGCAGACTGGCTACCCCGTTCTACAAGTCAAGAGGAACTACGACACTGGAATGGTCACAGTGTCCCAGGTAAGACTCCTAAGATTCTGTGTCTTCGAGTTTTTCTCAAGCACAATCGGCTTTCAGGAAAGATTTTGCTGGACCAACGGGTGCGCGGACAGTATTGAATCCTGGTGGATTCCGTTGACGTGGACCAAGCAAGGGAACCCAGTGTTCAATGAGACGATGCCTAAGGCCTGGTTGCAGAATCCTGCTTTAGAGTTGAACGACACGGTCGCAGAGGACGAGTGGATTCTGTTCAACCTTCTTCAGACAGGTGAGAATGGGTTCATCGAAGCATCTTTTTGTGTTTAATCCCAGGTGGATTTCGTGCGCAGGGTACTATCGCGTCAATTACGACGATAGAAATTGGAGGAGACTCGCACAGTCCATGGGGGTTCTTCCGGCTGTGGTTAGATCGCAGCTGATCGACGACTCCCTCGCCGCTTCCAGGGCTGGGATTTTGAATTATACAGTCACAATGGATGTGATTAAGAGCTTGGAAAATGAGACGGACTTTCTTGTCTGGGGGGCTGCTGTTAGAGGATTGAAATTCATTCACAACAAGATGCACGACGACGATAATTTCAATGTTAGTTCTTCGGGAATAACAATCGTCTTGAAGCCTGTCCAATTGCAAATAATAATCTATTCATTACTCTTCCGAAGAAATTCATGCTCAGACTGGTACAAAAAATCTACGAGACGGTAGGAACTTCAGAAAGTAACAACGACGGACACAGGGAGAGACGATGGCGAGGAGAAGTTTTGCGATGGGCTTGCGAAGTCGGTCACAAGGAGTGCCAAGATCGTGCCCATCAGTATTTGAAGAATTGGATTCACACGCCTTTGGGAGAAAACCCGTACGTTCAAAGCGATTGACCATTTGATGTATTCGTGTTTATAGATCTCGCAATTTTTTTTGACTCTCTTCTAAAACAATGTGGATACAGAATTCCAGCGAATCTGAGAAGCTGGGTTTACTGCACAGGCCTAAAACACGCGGGGAAAAGCGAATGGGACTTCCTCTGGAATCAATATCTTGAAACGACTTCCGGAGCAGAGAAAGAGGTGCTACTGGAAGCTCTTGGATGTGTATCTAATGATGCTATTCTCTCAAGGTGAGGAAATTCATTGGATTGAAATGGAGGACTATCGAAGACTTGTTCCATTGGGAAATATTCTGATCCTACTATCGCTGATCAATTTCATCAATCGTGTGTTTCCGCTGTTTTAGTTATTTGGAAAAATGTATATCGATCGATTCTGGTGTCCGAAAGCAAGATGGATGGCGAGTTTTTCGTGCCGTAGCAGAGACACCGATAGGTCAAAAAATTGCTTTCAGATTCCTCAAAGAGAAGTGGTCTGCCTTGTACGAGTAGTAAGTGATTCTTTTAAGTTGTTTCAATTATTTCATGAGAACCAAAGCTGCGATCGGGATGACAATAATTAATAATGGTTTTAGCTACGGTTCCGGATTCTCAGCGATAGCAAAGATGGTCATGGCGCTTTCAAAGTACATGAATTCAGAATCTGATATACAGGAGGTACGTCGCATTGCGTTTTTATAAATAACATGAGAAAAAAAGGTCAAAAAGGCAATTTAAAGATCGAAATTTTATCTTTAAGTTGGTTTTGAACATTCCACCTTGGATATTTTGTCACCTGATTCTACACGTTTTAATGAAGAATTGCAAAAGGTCGGAAAACCGCAAATTTTTTAGTTTCCTCTTAATCCTTCATTTTTCCTTTTTTATTAACCAGTTATTGGATATCTGGTATATAAAAAGTGTTAAGATTGAAACTAAGAAATGTGCGGATTGAATGAATCCCGACTTTGTTCTTGTAGCTTCAGGATTTTGGAAACCGTGGAAACCTTGGTGCAACGAATACGGCTTTTGAGCAAACGATCGAAGAGGTCAAAATAAACGTAGACTGGACGACGAAGTACAAGGACGAGATACACCGTATCTTGAATCAAACCTAAAGACAAAAGTGCAATGATTGACTCATTACCAAAACAAAAAAGAAAATTATAGACTATAGAACAAATAAAGCAACTATTGTAATGAAAGTACTTTCATAAATAAACATTATTCAAAAATTCCATAAACAATACGTGAAACAAGATTTTGAAGTGCGCTTCAATTACTGTAATGGCAATTTATTTATTTACCTATTCGGTATTTTTTCAGCTTTATACAAAAATGAAGTAAAAAACATATTACCACGAACATTCAGCACGTGATCAAAGCTACATACTTTCAAGATCGGAGGAGTTGCCGATTCTTTATCTTAACCAGGATATGTAAAAGTTGAAAAATAATCTATCACGATATGTACAATTATCTGGACAGTGGGACCGTCGAATAGATGATTTCAGAAGAAATCGAACCATCGACTGATAACCTACATACAACCCATCGTTTATCTCACAATCAGTTGGGGATAAAATTAGATTTCAGATGCGGGTTTTTCAGTTTCATCAGGATACCACCGCCTTTGGTTTTTGACGCCAAGTCATGTTCGGAGTGAACTCAACTTCCAGAAGATCATCGGTCACGTCTGACGATATGAGGCTGCATTCTGCAGAGAATTCTACAGCCTCTGATCTGTGAAAAGGAAAAGTAGAAAATGAAATGTCAGGGAATTTCATAAGATTCATGGATTTTAGGAACCTGGCCATGAAATTCAGATGCTATCACCATCAGAATTTTTCTCTTCTTCTTCTTGACGATTTTATTTTCATCTGTGATTAGAAATATGAGACAACCCGATGAAGATGAATATATATTAGCATTTTTAGGTCACGCATGAACTAGGTGATTACAATTTTTAGTGGTTTTGGCTCGAATCGTACATCAAAATATCAGGAAAAATTAATGATATTAGTCAGGGAAAACCGGGAAATGTCAGGGAATTCTATGAGCGGAATCGAGTGGCCACCCTGGTAAAATCTCATGAAAATTTACAGGTTTTAGAGATTCTCCTTGCTGCTGGATACCCGGATTTCTCAATTTTGTCGTATTTTATAAATTGCTTGAAATTTGGACTCACTTATAATCTGCATTCTCTTTGACTTCTGGTCCGACGTAGCCATACTCGGACAAGACTGACCTCAGTTCGTTACATTGATGCTCGAGGTCTATGAACATACTTTCGCATTCTTCAGAGAATCGATTAATTTCTGTCACATAATTATCGCTCGATTCTTCATCTCTTGCAATCTTTATCTGCAACAATTTCCTTTTTTTACTGATCTAAAATAAATTCTAAGGAGGAAGTGGAAGGTATCGATCAAGTCGAGGCACAAGTCATATATGTTAGACAAATTGGGAGATAAAAAAATTGTATATCAATGATACGAACATCGGAATACAAAATTTTGTTTAGAATTCCGAATCCTTCCAACATATTTCTCAATATTTTCAGGCACATCAGGGATTTATAAGATTTTTCAATATTCAATTTGATTAAACTAATAAAACTGTTCAAAAATGTGTTCACAGGTTTTGAAATTCCCTCCGAAGAAGTTCGTTTGTTTATTGTCAATTGTTTACTTTATCCTGAGATTTTAATCGACGTTCGATTAGAAGTTACTCATACTTTTCGAAAATTGTTCATTCAATGCATCCGAATATCGAATATAAATAATTCGTTACCTTTAACGCAGATACGTCGTTTCTCAAAGCCTTGATATGCGTCTCTGCCCGTTCCGCGTCGGCTCCATAACCTCCCAAAATATTGGACGGGTATCTCCACGTTTCGCTGAGTTTTTTCACGTCTTCATCGAATTTTGTAGCCCGATCTCTCATCGAGTTGAAGAATTCTTCGACCATTTTAAACGCGTGATTTTTATTCATTCAATAAATCGCGTTTCTTTATTTACACTCCGTATCCACCGTGTTTGTATGCACTTCGCATCCGCATGTCACCAACCCCGAGTAGCGAAGCAACAGTCGTCTGTCAGTAAAATTCAAATTCAATCCCAGCCGTCTCATTGGACAATAAAGTCACGTGGTTTACCCATGATTCCT
>JAFFZH010008005.1:0-17395 GCA_018420115.1 Euura saliciscinereae | reverse complement strand
CATCTCATCGGAGCGAGCCAACGTTCAAGTCCTACGGAGGTAAAAATTCTCCGTCTCTCATCTCATCGGAGCGAGCCAACGTTCAAGTCCTACGGAGGTGAAATGTCGACGAAGAAGTTTCACCTCCGTAGGACTTGAACGTTGGCTCGCTCCGATGAGAGGGAAGACGGTGGCCAATTGGCTCGCTCCGATGAGACGTCCTACGGAGGTAAAACTTCTCCGTCGACAATTCACCTCCGTGGGACTTGAACGTCAACCCCAGCACCTTGCGTCGAGTCTTGGCTCGCTCCGTTTTTAAACAATGCCTTGAGAGACAATGTCTAAAACTACGATAATAAACCAATCAAAATTATTGAAAAAGGAAAGTGTTGGTCAGTTACCTTCTGTTAATAAATGAGTTACTATAACGAGCTACTTTAGCGTCTTCATTTATCTCGTATCGTTTTTCGTTCAAACGATTCACTAACTTTATTCATTCAATAACCATGTCTGAACTTCTTCGAATAACTTCGAATAAATGTTCGCGAAATAATAATGCGTTCAAATCAAGCCTGATTATTTTATTCGTGATTATTATTAACCACATTGATTTGGCAAATTACGATTCCCCCTCCCCAACCAAACTCGCAAACGGACGACTGGCCCGCGACGTTCTCTGTCTCGAGCTGCCGCATGCTGTCTCTCTCGCGTGGCCGAACGCACCCGACACACGGACGACTGAAGCGTGCGCCTGTGTTGGTTTCGGAATGGAACGTTTCCTCGTTTACTCACGGTATAGGACTCACCCCACTTGTCCTGCGGTTCTTTTCATTTCTACACTGTTGGAAAAATTCAACTAGAAAAAATGTCCCAGCAGGTCCACTCTACATTTGTGTTATATTTATAGCACAAATGGATGTCATTTCAACATCGAATGTGTTGTTTAGACATTTTTTTTTATTTACTTGAACAATAAAAAGTGTCAAAATTAACATAAAATTTTTGGCTGGACCTGCTCTGACATTTTATTTCTAATCGTGTACTGCGTACATATGTATTTCCCTTTTTTATTCAAAAATCTGTTCTCTAGCTCCGCCTTTATTCGTTGCCTAATCGTATTCATTGAGAAATTTGGATCAGATCTTGATTAGACAGAATTAGTAATCGACACAATCAATAAAAAATACTTGCACTATTGGACAGTGGACACCATTTGTCAGAGAAAAAATAAAGATATTGTAATCAATCCGGAAATTAAAAGTCGGGTTTTTACTGAAGATCAAATTTTTTTCGGGTTGATATCTCGATAACCAGCTAGAACTGATTAGAAATTCTCAAAAATACAATAAAAATTACGATATCTTGATAACGGATCAATGAATTTGAATGAAATTTGGTACCACATGGTTTTTTGGGTCACTGGTCACAAATCTGAAGTCAGATTCGCAAAATTTCAAATGGCGAATCCAATTTGCTGGGAAAAAGACTAAAAAACATTCGAAATATTGTAAAAGTTGTAATTCGAAGGTTTTTTGGGCCGTACAATCTCAACCAAACATGATTCTCGTCGGCAAATTGAGTACTTTATGACAAGATAAAAATCCGAAAAAAATCAACCATGATAAAGACGATGAGAGTATTCATTTTGAATAATAATAATGCCCGAAAGTTATCGATAAATTGTTCAAACAAAACATAGTTGAACAAATTCTCTGGTAACGTTATTTTTTTTATCTCAAATAAATTCCCTAATTTTCCGAACACAGATGCATTTTTTAAGAATTTTGACACTATTTTGAAATTTCCGTTTTCGAAAATCTGTAAAGGCTGTATTTACGAAACTATTTGTTCCACGCTCCGGAAACTTCGGAATCGTAATCTTCATCGTTTTCACAAAAACATATCCAAAATTCAGATTTTTTTTTCCGTTTTTCAAAATTTGAAAATTTTCGAAATAGTGACAATATTCTTAAAAAATTCATGTGTATTCAGAAAAATGAGGGCATTCATTTGAGCTGAAAAAAAATGCTGTTACCATAAAATTTGTTAAACAATTTTTTGTTTAAACAATTTATTGATAACTTTTGGTCACCATTATTATTCAAAGTTAATACTTTGATCGTCTTGATCGTGGGTAATTTTTTTCCGATTTTTATTTTATCCTCGACTTTAATTAACCCAAACTAAAGATTCATTTAACATTCTACCGAACATAAATTAATGATCTTCTTTTTTTTCTTCTATTTTATCTTAAAAAATGACAAAAAAAAAATTGCAAAAAAAAATGCAGTCATATAAAGAGGCACGAGGTGGCCTCGAGCGACTTATGTATAAGGTATAGAGCCTATAATAAGTACAGAGGTTGCAACACATCCTGGTGCAAGGCTCCACTCGGTTCTTCGTAGTCTCGTATAAAGGGGGGCTGAGGGTGTGTCTGGGTCACCCCCTTTCGCGTCTCCACTTCCACTTCTGTCTGGTTTAGTTGGGGTTCGCAACCCCCAGTTTCAGTTCCATGGGCTCTAGATGCAAGCGGCATGGTGGTGCCCATCCGTATTCTAGATGCTAGCAGGTTCTTTTGGCTCCGTTTGTAATCGATAAAGCGTAAAACTGCGATAGGTGTGTGTCTGCTGTAGGTGTACACGTAAACTAAAATATACTCTCACTAAAGAATAAGAAGAAGAAGAAGAAGAATTACAATTTTTTTTTTTTTTTTTCAATTTTAAACTCTGTTCCTTTTTTTTTAAATTTTTATTAATTTTTATTCTTCTTCTTCTTAGAGAATATAGAAAAATTTTATTCAGAATCAAAGTAACCAAAAATCTTCATAATTTGAATAGAATTGAAAGCAAAAAAAAAAAAACTATAGAAATTAACGTAGGAAACAATTTCTGAGTGATTCAAACGTTTATTTGATTTCAAAGGTGAATTGTGACGTCACAGAGTAGCGCCATCAATCGGTCAATCTGTGAGTTGAAGGATACTTTGTAACGTCAAGTTCGAGCGCGCGAAATTCAAACTCTATAGAATATAGAAAAATTTGATTATTCGAATAAAAAATCGACTATTATCAGATAATTAGGCGAAACTATATTTTTTTTCAATCAATTTTAATTATATTTTAGAATGAATTTTTTTTTTTAATATTGTTGAATATTTAAGATTGAAATAAAAATTATAAAAATAGTAAATCAAAATGAAATTGTCTCTTTATAATATTCAAAAAAATTAGTTAATTTTTGACTGATAAAATTTATTTGTAATTAAATTTGTTGTTAAAATTTGTCTGACATGAGTGGAAATAAAATTGAAAAAAAAGTCATAAAACGTCTTTATGATCGACTATACATATATATAGTTTTTTTATTTTTTATAATTGACGTTGTTTGCGCGCTGTTTGAAGGGGCAATTTTCTTTTTCCTGCTATTTTTACACGTTTTGCAATTCCGTCCAATGAGGATCTAGCAAAATAATTAATGAAGGTTGGTGCAGTGTCATTGTGCACGCGACGATGTTAGCGAGGTGGTAGACTTTATAAGGGGGTTTTTACAAATGATAATCTGATTGTGTGTGTGTGTGTCTCTTCGTAGGGAAAAACAAACCGTGCGATATTAATCTATGTTACTCAGAGACCTGCGGTAGTTGAATGAAGATGGAAATGAAAGTGAAATATTTATCTACGAATAGAAGAAATATGGAACATCGTTTCTCAAAGTTCGATATGACTCTTTAATCAAAATTGATTCTCGCGATTTTATCAAATTTCATCAAAAATCAGACGGAATTAATTGATAATCGATAATAAAAATTGCAAATTTTAAAAGATTCAAAATTTAGGATTATTTTAGCTACAATTTATATCAATCAGTGTTTTTTTTTTCTTAATTATAATTAACTTTCATACATTCTTCTAAAATTTGATCCATATTAAATCAGCCTAAGTTGACAAACAATTGGGAATTTTCAAACTTGCGAAATAATTAAATAACGTTAATTAATCATCAATTCACAATTTTTTTATATTATTTTTTTTTGATTGTTTGTTAATTTATGCCGTTTTTTGGCTCCAATTTTTCAAATATATAGTTGATCATCTTTTTTTTCCCCTTTTTCTGTTCCAAATTGATTTCAAATTAACCAGAATCGCGAATTTTTGTGAATTCTTCTCAAGTTAAACAATATATAATATGTAGTGTAATTTACGCTGACATCGGCTCAAGATTCTTTCTACTCCTTTATTTCTTCTTGAGTGAAAATTTTATCTACCCGAAGAAAATAGATATTTATGTGGCATGCGCAGAAAGTAACTGTTTATTCGGCAAGGTTATGTTTTTCGTACGAGTACTAAAAACATAACCTTGTTGAACAGTTACTTTCTGCGCGCGCCCCATACAATATTTTTTACGGAAAAGGCATCAATAGTCACTTTGACGCCAGTTGAGTTCCGCACGAACTGCGTATAGGAGCTGCTGTAAGAGGTAGCAGAGAGGGGGTAACCTGCGGTATAAAGACTTTCTTCCGCAACTTTGACATGCGCACTTCGAACTGCGCATCAAAGTTGCGGAATAAAGACTTTATACCGCAACTTTGAACTCAGCGGTATAAAGTGCCACTTGACGGAACGAAAACAGGCGTCAAAAAGTGACTTTTTAATGCCTGTGCCGTAAAAAAAAAATTAATTAAAAAATAAGAAATGAAATAAAATGACGTTTTTTCCAATCATTTTTTTTGTTTTTTTAATATTGACGATGATATGCAAAAATGACGATAATAAAAGTGTAAAATGTGAAGATCAGTTTATGCACTCGCAATCCTCTATCATTTAATCCGGATCCAGCGGTTCTCGCACCCTTTTCTCATCATCGCGATCCTCGTCTATGTCTATACCTACGTACAAAAGCATCGGTTCTAGATGCAGGGAGGAAGGCAGGCAGGGGAGGATTAGCGGATAAAAGAGGGGGTCGCGTCTGTTGGAGGGGGTGTCTGGGTCAATCCCCTCCTGCACCAGTCTGGGGGTTCGCAATCACTCATCCGATTCCCGCGTTGCATTTACCGGGGTTCGCAAAACCCTGCGGTCGTAGGTATGCGCGAGCCTATGGGGGTCGCGAATTTATAAGATCGAAGGAAACGTGGAAAAAAAGCAAAAAACATTATTTCGACGGGGGGTAAAATTGCGAAAATATAAAAAAAACATATATATATTGCCAGGTATTACATGAAATTACAGAGATTTAGGTGACTAATGGAGACGTGAGTCATTCGACTGTCGACTGGCCACGCATCGATTCGTAGCAATTCAACGATTATCGGAGTCGACAATCTTGGCGCCTTTTAGTCTACCGCGTTGACTCACTACCGCAGTTTACCTCTCTCATAAAACAAGCCACCTCCTTTTCGACCCAGACTCTGTGTCACTCTCGCTCTTTTTTTGACCTCGACAAAATTTTGATAATTTTTTCTTATTCGTATAGTTTTTTTTATTGAAAGAATCGATCAATTTGGGTTCACATTTTTCTCAAATAGAGGAAGAATTTCTCCTCGGTGGGTACTAATAATCGATTGACCAGGTTCGCCCGGTCCGATAAATCGAAAATTGAGAATGAAAATGGCGATAGGTCGATTTTATTCGCCATAATTCGCTACATAACCGCGAGAGCATCCACCCACTGGGAAAAGTATCGCGTTGCGTATGCTAGGCTGACATAAAAAATGGCATAATTGGTTCACTGGAGCGGTGGCCCCCGGTCCGCCCTTGAGAGGGTACGGTGCCCTCGTGCCCCGCTGAAACCTGGACAATTTCTTGCAACCCCCTTCCCTCGGTTCCGCGCCGCGTCGTGCAGTCCCCCTTCGTAGGCGTGCGGTTCGAGGTTACCCTCCTTGTGATGCACAGGTAAAACTATACCACCGGTGGTGCTATACTACGATCCCTCTCTGTATAAAAACCACCGCGTGCAGCCCAGCTACGCGCGGAGAGTGCGGAGAAACGCGAGAGAACGCGATATCTGCAGCGGAGGCTACGACCAGGCCCCGGCAAATCGCCAAGAGCGTTCACCCTGTCTGGTGCAACGGCCCTGCAGCGTTTCTCAAACGCACCTTTTTCCACGATTACGGATTAACAATAAGATACAAGGGGTCCCCCTTGACGGAACTGGAGGTGTCATTTTTTCTAGACCTACACGGTTTCTGACCCCTTGGCCCCTTTTTGCACTTTGTTCTACGATACCACTACAAAAATAATCATCGAGGAGGACCAAGTTGGACCATTTAGTGTCCGTTGTAGTCCAAAATCTATGTCTATAAAGGAACAAGTGGCATGTCTTGTATCTTCTGTCTTGTATCTTGTATCTTCTGTCTTGTATTTTCTGTCTTATATCTTCTGTCTTCTGTCTCGTATTTTCTGTCTTCTGTGTTCTGTCTTGTATCTTCTGTCTTCTGTGTTCTGTCTTGTAACTTCTGTGTTCTGTCTTGTATCTTCTGTCTTGTGTCTTCTGTCTTGTATCTTCTGTCTTGTATTTTCTGTCTTCTGTCTTGTATCCTCTGTCTTGTATCTTCTGTCTTGTATCTTGTATCTTCTGTCTTGTATCTTCTGTGTTCTGTCTTGTATCTTCTGTGTTCTGTCTTCTATCTTCTATCTATGTATATAAAGGAAAAATTGGCATCAACGCCCAGCCCAAACCCCTTGACCTAGAAACTTGAAATTTGGGCAAAATGTTCCCTTCCCTTCGTAAACACCCAATAAGAAGCGATTTTTCGAAATTCGCCCCACAAGGAGAATAAAAGGGGTAAAACATGTTTTCGCGGATTCATGGATATCTCCTCGGCCCGATGAGATATTTACTTCGTTTTGGCTTCAAATTATTGCTCATTCAAATACGTAGAAAGTAGTACGAGCGTTTCTTGAAATTCGACTCCTAAGGGAATGAAAAGGTGTGAAACCAATTTTTGAGGCGGAGCCCCTAGTCAGATATAAAATCGCGTTATCGATGACTAAAAGTGACTGCGAAGTTTGTCACGCGGCAAGAAGCGGTCAAATACCGGGTCCTTTCGGTCTTCCGTTTATTTCAGCCTTGCGATAGTTTCTGACCCCAAGATTCACCGGAGACAATCTCAATTGGTTTTTTCGTAAAGACGTTCGCTTCGTTGAAACGGACACATTCGACTCGGTCGACGCGAACATTCGTTGCATCTGTAGGAACTGTGAGATCTCGTCTGATAATTATTGGAACGAACCGCGCGACTCCGAAGAGCAAACTAGCCGTAGCGAGCCGAGGGTCGGAAACCAGGGTCGCGGTGGGGTCAGAAACTGGTGCACAGCGATTATCGAGTACCAGCCGCGCTCGGCTCGACTAAAAGATCGTCATCAAATTATTCGTTGAATCATAGATCGAAAAGATGATCGTTCCTCGGCTGAGAAGCATCGATTCATCAAATAAAGACATTTAAGGACATTTCTGAAATGATTATAACGTCAGAAACCGGGGCGTTGAGCTTGCTTCACGATATTCTTGATCATCTCCATCACGTTGCGGACGAGAAGAGATACCCTCGAGATGCTTCGAACGGGTTGACGTACCCGGAATGTGAAGCCACGAGCCATGAAGACGTCCGAGGGTTTCCGAGGGCACCCGAACATCAGAATTTGCGGAGCTCTGATCTCTTTGGCTCCTTGGTCATACCGAGACCGTCGACATCGCGCACAACGGTCATCGGGTTCGACGCACTGCCTCATACACTATTATACCCACGCCATGGTTGAGATTATCATTTTTTCAACGGTTATCTACGATCATGAGCTTTTCTTTTCATCCATGATGCGTTTATTGGCAGAGATGCGAAGAAAACCTTGACCCTCGAGACTTTCCACCACGTTCATATCCAAATGGCATCAGAAAAGGACATTTTCTACCACACATGGATCAAAAGCTCGTGTTTTTTGTCCTCCTTGACGGAATGGGAGTCACAGTTTTTTTACCGGAGCAAAAAAAACTCTGGCAGCCGTCGTTGTTTACTATTGCGACCAAAAAGGAGTCGATTTTGGCTGCCAGTATGAAAAAAAAGTTTGATATCACAGATTCTGAGAAAGTTTAAATGGGGTATTATTGCGAATAAAGATAAAATATGGCACGTACTTAATTTCAGTTTTTTTAGACACTCTCCATTCGGCAAGACTTTTGTCGTTTCTTCAGAATGAATCTGAGACCCAATTTACCGATTTCGGTTTTGATTTCTTCATTATTCTATAGACAGATGATGTATTTATATTCGATTTCGAAATCGAAAGTATTCAATTCAAACAGCTTCTTGATATTTATCAAACTATATCGAGTTCTCGGTACTATAAATAAGGAGAGGGAAGAAAATAAAATAGCAGATCCAAAGAAGAAGAAGAGAATCTAGTATAGATCCAACGATGAGTTGGAGACAACAACGGGTTGTTTACGCGTTTTACTGTGGTTCAGATAGTGTCTTCTCCCCGGGGTTCGCAAAGTTCAATGTTTCTTACATACGTCACATAGACAATATTGTTAATTGTTCGATACTCTTTGATTAAAGTTAGAAAAAAAAAACCAGTAATTAGTTCCTCCGCAAAGAAATTGTGTCCTATTAAAGTTCTTTCATCTTTAGCCACTGACTGTGCTGATTTTTTTTTACCAAATTTGGCTCAATCGACGTGGTTTTCCCAAACTTGAAACTGATTAGATTTTGGCAAAGATCGGTTCAGTACTTTTTGAATCATTAGAATAACAAAATTCTAACAAATACAATAAAAATGACGATATTTTGAGAACGGATCAACGGATTTGAATGAAATTTGGTACCACGTGGTTTTTTGGATCACTGATCATGAATCTGAAGTCAGTTTCGCAAAATTTTAATTTGAGGTTCTCAAATGTTGATAAAAATTTGTACTAGAACGTTTTTTGGGTCATTGATCACGAAAATGAAGTCAGATTTGCGAAATTCAAAATGACAATCCAATTGCCTGAGAAAAAACCCTAAAAATATTCTCAATCTTATAAAAATTGTTACTCAAAGGTTTCCTTGAACCGCTGATCAAGAATCTGAGGTCATATTAGAAAAATTTTCAACACCTGGAAACAAAATTAAGGCTGAACTCTGGTCAG
Source organism: Euura saliciscinereae (assembly GCA_018420115.1). Lineage (NCBI taxonomy): Eukaryota > Metazoa > Arthropoda > Insecta > Hymenoptera > Tenthredinidae > Euura > Euura saliciscinereae. The sequence goes on along the minus strand of JAFFZH010008005.1, from coordinate 8,294 downwards.
CTTCTTGTCTAATTTCGATGATGAAAAGAAATTCAGTCACTCTTTTGCTGATAACTTGGTCCAAATTTATTTTTTTACAATTTCCCTCGTTCAAACGATGAAGGGTTGCTCTCCGAAGAAAATGAGACGTCGAAAGACATGATCGAATCAACGGTGTGTCCGAGACCTTAAGACAAGTGATTTTTGAAAAAAAAGTCCATTTTTCGATGTGTAATGAACTTTGGATGGGATATATAAGTAATTTTTGGACTATGGAGAATTCATTCGAGTCTCTGAAAATTGCCAAAGAATTTGTATTATTTTTATCGCCTCGTAGCTGGAGCAAGGTTATCGCGGTCTAGTGTCTGCCCGATGCTCAACCCGAGGTTTCCCGTTTCTCTCCGCGTATGTGTGTACGTAGTTTTTTTCGTGTATTTATAATCACACCGGATCGGAGGGATGGTATTTTTGGTAGCATACGCGGGCCGCGGTGCACGTCGCGACGCCCTGCAGCGTCCCTAACCTTGAACTGATGCGGTAGAACGCGTTCATACATCCCGGACCAAATGACTGCACTAGCTTAGGCTATTCCTGGGGGAGTCAAGGGCCGAGACAAACGGTGACTAAAAAAAGAATTTCGAGAAACGAAAGCGAGGCGAGAAGGATTAGAAGGAATTAGACGGAAAATTACGCTCTTATATTCTTCACGCTGATCAACAATTCATTGGAACAAAAACTACCAGTATTTCAGGTTTTTTTCATCATATCTCGACAACCGTTGATCCTACCGTCACGAAGGTTATTACAAAAAATGAAGCTCATTAAATTCTCTACGACAAAGGTTCAATACATGTTTTTCATATCTGCGATAGTTTTCGTGTAATACAAGCCGAAAGTATCGATAGTTGTACAATTTATTGGAACAAAAACTACCAGTATTTCAGGTTTTCTTCATCATATCTCGACAACCGTTGATTCTACCGTCACACAGGTTATTACAAAAAATGAAGCTCATTAAATTCTCTACAACAAAGGTTCGAAACATGTTTTTCATATCTGCGACAGTTTTCGTGCAATACAAGCCGAAAGTATCGATAATTGTACAGAACCTTGTGAAAATCATGTAGGGTCTGAATGTGGTCGAATATGAGGGTTTTTTTTTCGTTTTCAAGCCAGTTTTTTTTTTTTTATTCAATCGTTATCGTAATATGAACTTATTTTCAATTGGAATACCTATAATATTTGGATAGAATGAAATTTACTGAATTTGGGGTGGATTTTACAAATCATCATTTTCTGTCTTATTTCTTGTAGGATCGCGGTGGGTAGGGAAAAAGTCTCGTTTTTGTCGCAATGTTGAAAGCCATGAGTATCCAAGGGTAAACATAGAAGTTTGAAAAATAGAACATCTCCTCGTTAGGGTATCTCACGCGCTGTGAAACCTTTTTCGGTGCAGTAAATTTTCTATACATAGAGCAAGACTCGGGGATATTTATAGAGATATTTTTTGTATCCTTCATCAACGCAATAATAGATATTTATGTGGCATGCGCAGAAAGTAACTGTTTATTCGGCAAGGTTATGTTTTTCGTACAAGTACTAAAAACATAACCTTGTTGAGCAGTTACTTTCCGCGCGCGCCCCATACAATATTTTTTACGGAAAAGGCATCAATGGTCACTTTGACGCCAGTTGAGTTCCGCACGAACTGCGTATAGGAGCTGCTGTAAAAGGTAGCAGAGAGGGGGTAACCTGCGGTATAAAGACTTTATTCCGCAACTTTGACATGCGCACTTCGAACTGCGCATCAAAGTTGCGGAATAAAGACTTTATACCGCAACTTTGAACTCAGCGGTATAAAGTGCCACATGCCGTAACGAAAACAGGCGTCAAAAAGTGACTCTTTAATGCCTGTGCCGTAAAAAATAATTTGATTAATTATGGACAACTAAATTGAATCAACTAAGTTCCTCTCTCGATTTTTTTCCCCAATTCCTTCTCTTCCTCTTTTTGAATCCAGTGGGAGATTATCAAACCTCACCTAATCATCGATTTCACGGTCCCTTGATATAATCACGAATAATTTATGACCACAGTCTTGCATATATGTATGGGGACAGAATGGCCTGCCATTAGATTTTTGGCGTGTGTGAGTTCGACGCATATACACAGCAACAAACACGGCTGTACATCATACAGGCGTGTATTATTTGCATGAAAATGTAAAACGCGTACTTTGCAGGGTACGGGGATGACATGCAATATGCACCGGTTGAAAGAGTGGAGAAACAAAGACATTGACATTCAAAAGCTTCGCCCCCGCATAGTGCATATGCCCAGACAGAAACCCTTTCACCGTTTCACGTAGCGTCTAGTAGGCAGCGGATTTATTTTCTCCCTCTTTCTCTATCTTTTTCTCCTCGTCAATTTCGTCTTCGCGTTTAGTTTGTCTCCTGATGCCTGAAAATAGCGAAAATTTCCACTGTTTTTTGTCTTATATTGCATCGATAAAACGATGAATTATAATTTAATAATTTAGTCGACAAAAAACACAATTTTTATCGTATTCTTGACATTGTTTCTTCCATTCAGTGATACAATTCAAAAGAAAAATCATCTAAATCAAAGTACAATTTTTATTTGAACTATTTTCTGTACATTTTATGTAAAAAAAAATTGATAGTTCTGTAAACTAACGTCGCTTTGGAAATACTGAATTTCTTAAACAATCAGAATTTGAGAGAATTTGTTAAATAATGTTTTGTTTAAACAATTTATCGATAACTTTCGGGCATTATTATTATTCAAAATGAATACTCTTATCATCTTTATCATGGTTGATTTTTTCCCGATTTTTATCTTGTCATAAAGTACTCAATTTGCCGACGAGAATCACTTATGGTTTGGATTGTACAACCAATACATCCTTATATAACACCGCAACTTTGGACTGCGCACTTCTAACCGCGCATCAAATCTGCGGTGAAAAGTCTTTATACCCCAACTTCGAACTCGGCGGGGTACAAAGATCGAAAAAGTGACTTTCCAACGCCTCTGCGTCGTTGAAACACGAACTGCACCCCCGCATTTCACACAGACCGGGGTCTGGCGCAGCAACGTACTCATAAAGCATGAAAACGTCGGTGGTGTGTCTATCCTCTAACCTCTGTGTGTGTGTGTGTGTGTGTAGAGAGAGAAACTATACAGAGTGTACAGAGTATACAGAGTCTGGCGAACCCAGAGTAAACCCGGGGGTTGTGAGTCCGATAGGAGGTTGAGGTCGGTGAGCCAGTCGGCCGCTCCGCTATGATACCTACACGTATACCCCGCGTTTCCACGCGGGTGCAGGGTGGCATGGCGGTGGTGCAAGGCGAGGCATTGACCTCCACTCGCGAGTTGGGATGTCTGCCGGTATTGATTTGGCGCCGGTGCGGTGCAGCCAAACTACACTTGTGGGTGGACTTGCTGCGGGGTAGTTATGGGGATGGGAATGGGAATTCAAGGCACGAGGCACGAGGCATGAGGGGTCGGAGCGGAGCAGAGAAGAGAAGGGAAGAGGGTGCAACGTACTGGGGCAAACTTTCATCGTGACAGAGCTAGTAGTAGTGGGTAGTGGGTAACTTGCCAGAGGGCGGTGAAAGCAACCCCCCCTCCTCCTCCTTTCATCCCGATTTCTCCCTACTTAAGAGAAACGCTTGCCAACTTTACAGAGGGAAAAAGAAAAGCGTTGAAATATGTAGACAAATTCGTCGGAATTTTCATCTAAAAATTATAGAAACAAAAACAAAAATTAAGAATTTTATATGACAGAAGGTAATTGAGGGATTTTTGAAGAACCATAAAATTAGTGTCTCAATAGATTATAGACTTTATAGGTACCAATCAAAGTGTCCGAATGCTCGTTTTTCGATTCTAGCTGCAACTTCAGATCAACGATCAGTCGATAGGAATTCAGCCTGTATAATAAATCGTTTTTTTAGATTGAAAAAAAATTACGTTCAATCGCCAAAAAAATTTGCTTTTTGGTATCAGAGGGTCTCATATACAATCTTTTCTTCTCCTTTCATAGAATTTTTCATAGATCTATGTATTGAAATTGGCGAATAAAAAACATAACCTCGAAAGATCGTGTTCATACCAAAAATCACAATATCTTCTTTTTCTTATTATTATTTGGAAGATATGATTGATTTCGAATCGATATATGAATTTTTACTACTTTTACAAAATGAAAGAAAAAAAGATGTATATTGGTATTTTGCTGTTGGTGAAACTTGCGAGCGCAGAAAAAAAAGGAATCGTATAAAATGGAGTTTTTCTTTAAAAAAAAATCATTTCAAATTAAAGAAAAAAATAAGAAAAACAGCCAAATACGAGAAGATCTATTGAAATTTTGAAAATTCGATCCTCAATGATCAAAAGCCATGGGACAAATTTGACTATTACGGATAAAAAATCAAAATCCCATTCATTTTCATTTTATTTTAACTAGACATTTTTTTTAGTTGTACCACATTGTCAAAAAAAAAGGGACTCTGATGACCAAAACGAATTTTGGGGCTTGAATTTTTTTTGACCACGTTATCAGACTCCTATTTTTCTCAAAGTTATACAATTTTGAACAAAAAAATCGATGCAACACAAGAAAAATGAAAGAAATGATGAGTGTATGAGGATTCTAGCCGCCATGGCCACCGCGTTGCAGTTTACCAGAGCATGAGGAACACGGAGGGGATAGTAGTGCACAGGATGGTGCCACTAGGACGAACTTTCGCTCTCTCCCTCCAGCTCCGTGGCGGTGGGTGGTAGTTGATACGAGTTCGCATGCACCGACGAAACTAGACTACTATAGTCGATGGCTCGCTGGAATCGCGTTGAGGGGGAAAAACAGATTCTATAGAATGATAGGAAGAATCTATTTTCTCTTTTCATCCTCATTATCATTGATTATCGTTTTCTCCACGCACGGTATATAAATTACAGTGAAAAAAAAAACTATCATTATCTTTGCGACTCTAGTTGGAATCAATTCAGATCAATTCGAATCATTCTTTCTGTATCAAATTCAAATCGTTCGATTTGATATTCGTAGATTACGATTCTCTACTTTCATATTTCTTATCGATTCAATCAAATTGATAATTCAATGATCAATTCAGACTTCAATTTGATTAAAAAACCGAGTCAATAGCTGATTAAAATAGAAATTCAAGTCAAAGAGTTTCAAGTTTTCCTAGACTTTAATAATTTTCTCCTTTTTTTCTGTTAATTCAATTGATTTGACAATGATTCAGTCAACTCTAATCACAATTGGTGAAAACACACAGCAATAATTGATTCAATGAGTTATAAAATAATAATAAAAATCTATTATGTATTTTTTTATTCATGTATATAATGTATATAATGTATATATATCCGAGCTGCATAGTCATTAATGCGTAATACTAGCCAGGTAACGTGCACTTTTAATTTGCATCGTGCATAACAATCGAAAATGCAAGCTGTACAGTATTCAGATCCTGTATATCAGGGATCAGGATGTGAGAATATAAAAGACTCAGACTTCTTTATATGTGTATATAGGTATATTATCGTGATTCAAAGAAAGAAAGAAAAGAAAATAAATTCTCACGTATCACACGGTGTGCGAATATTCTACTTCTTTATTCTCTCATCGGTAGCATGACGAGAGAGAAAGAGTATGTGTATCTAAAATGCGACCAACGTGCCAAAATACCAGTTTTGGCGAATATATACCGTCTCTGATCCTATATGTCACAATATGTTGGGTCTACGGTCTGGTAGAGTTTGGAGAAACCAGGCCAACGACTGTCTGGAAATCTCCCCTCGCTTTTACCATTGCACCCCATACTACCCAATCGCCGTCTACTACCAACCCTCGAGCTCGATTTCACGGACGTAGAGACACGAGTCCCTCTTCCTTATAGTAGCGTCATTCTTTTTCTTTTTATTCAGGATTATAAGAAAAAAAGACTGTCTCAAATTATAATCAGCGTCAAAAAAAATCATCCAGAGATAAGCATAGGGTGGGTAGGGTAATATTTGTTGTTTTGGGGTTTTTTTTTGTGCTCTTCTCGGTAAAAAATTGCGATTACAGCGAGGAACAAGAAAATTCGCAGAAACGTCGGGACGCGTGCAGGGACGACGACCCTATGCTATGCTTGCAGGCTTTTGCTAGGGCGACTACCCTCGATCGATGCCCGCCGTCGCGGTCGGGGTCGGTGTCGGGGGATGCGCGCAGCGGAAAACTGCAGAGCTTCATTTTATTTTTTTTATTTTTTTATTATCATCATTAATTATCGCCATTTTCTCGCTTATTCATTCTTTAGGTTAGGTTATGTAGCCTTGGATTAAGTTAGGTTACTCTTGACTTACGTTGACTTAGGGTAACTTAGGTTAACTTAGGTCAACTTATCTGAACAATCGTTTACTTAGGTTAACTTAGGTTAACTCAGGTTGACTTAGGTCAACTTATCTGAACAATCGTTTACTTAGGTTAACTTAGGTTAACTCAGGTTGACTTAGGTTAACTTAGGTTAACTTAGGTCAACTTAGGTTAACTTAGGTTAACTCAGGTTAACTTAGGTCAACTTATCTGAACAATCGTTTACTTAGGTCAACTTAGGTTAACTTAGGTTAACTTAGGTCAACTTATCTGAACAATCGTTTACGTAGGTTAACTTAGGTTAACTTAGGTTAGAGACCAGAAAAACTGAAATCACGTTTCACAGATCGATTTTATTTCGTGAATTATAGACCAAGAAAAAAAAATCATAATATGATTTGTTAATATGATTTGTTTTTCAAAAACGAATTCTGTGAACCATTAAGAATGACTTTTGGCAATTTTTCTACTTTTGGCATCAAATTCAATTCAATCCTCTTCCCTTGTAGAATTTGACTTTCAAATGGGTAAAATTTTTTAGGGCCCTACTAGAAACTTTATATTTTTTCCGATTCGGGTATAATACGGGATTCTAGACAGTTTTCCCCGATTGAAAGTGAATTTCTACTATATACCTACATGGAGATCGTTTCCTCTTTCATTGTAATATATATATATATTTAACGACGTGACGCCGCGGGACGGGACGTTGATCCGTTGTCAGTGAGACTGTGAGACTGCGGTGTTATTTTACCCGGAAGAGTCAGGGGGGGGTGTGGAGGTGTGTAGAGGTCAGGAGTCACGTGCGGTCGCAAAAGCGAAGCGAGGGTGGTCCCCGCCCGGTCTAGACGGACTATTGTTCGGGGCGAGGAACCCCCCCCCGGAGCTTTCAGGGTGCACAAAAATTTGTAAAATCCTGAAGAGAGGGAGAGAGAGAACCGAGACACAGAGGACGAGAGAAGTGTAGAAATGAACAACAGCAACAGGATTGAAATAGATATTTATGTGGCATGCGCAGAAAGTAACTGTTTATTCGGCAAGGTTATGTTTTTCGTACGAGTACTAAAAACATAACCTTGTTGAACAGTTATTTTCTGCGCGCGCCCCATACAATATTTTTTACGGAAGAGGCATTAATGGTCACTTTGACGCCAGTTGAGTTCCGCACGAACTGCGTGTAGGAGCTGCTGTAAAAGGTAGCAGAGAGGGGGTAACCTGCGGTATAAAGACTTTATTCCGCAACTTTGACGCGCGCACTTCGAACTGCGCATCAAAGTCGCGGAATAAAGACTTTATACCGCAACTTTGAACTTAGCGGTATAAAGTGCCACTCGCCGGAACGAAAACAGGCGTCAGAAAGTGACTTTTTAATGCCTGTGCCGTAAAAAAGAATAAAAATCACGTATAGTTGATCGTCGATGATAATTTGTACTTCGCGCCACGCCATGCTTTCAGTTCTCGAATAAATTATTCAAGGTATCGAACGGGTCTTCACGATTCATTGTCACTGCAAAGTCCCCCGACAAATGGGGGCAATCAAATACCACAAAGCGGCAATCGGTTAAAATTGCCACTGCGTGGGCAACGGACAGCGTTCAATGGGTGCCAGAGGTGCACCACTTGATAGTATAACCAGAACTGTTTAAACGTTGTCATAAATTCGTTCCGACACATCCTTAAAGATCGTTTGTTCGTTTATTGACAAAGGAATTCAAACCACAAACGAAAATGATAACCTCGTTCGTTATTCGCGATTATTTTTCTTTTCCCACTCTCGTTCGACTTTTTAACTCCGATATCGTGTAGTATATGCGGGTGTGGTGTTGTGCCAGACTTGAATATTAATTACCCAAGATAACAAAAAAAAAAAAACTGTACACACAACAAAAGTCACATCCGGTTTAAT
>JAFFZH010007997.1:0-14983 GCA_018420115.1 Euura saliciscinereae | reverse complement strand
GTTCTAAGTTTCTTGTCTTGTATTAGTCTTAGTCCAGTATTGTCCTATTCAGCACACCCCCCACTCTCGCTATCGCTCAGCTAACGCTCAGTGTCAGTTGAAATTGAAATCCGATAACGGTTATAGTCGTGACGGCATAATTTTAATAGTTGACCTACTGTCTGTGTTTTTAACTACGTTACTTGTTTTTATCTCTGTGACATATTTTAACCAAAGTCCCTGTTATGGCTTGGCGGTGTTTTAAAAGAAAAAAGAAAAAACCGTGAAAATAATCACTCCCGACTCTTGGCTGTGACCTTGCTGATACGATAAGGATATGCGATTTTTACCCCTTTAATTGGTAATCATAAGTTTATATCATATTTCATAAGTTTTCGTCACATTGTACTCGCTCTTACTATATTTTTTTTGTCAATAAAACAGTTTTTTTCTGAGGAGGGTGATAACCGTCACCGAAACGTTAAAAACATAATAAAGAAAGGCTTTGCTCTCTCTTCCTTGACTCGACCCGATCGATATCTTCAAAGAATCATGAGAAACTTTACTGTTTGTTTTTTTTTAAATAAAAAAATCAATCTAACTATGCACGAAGGAACGAAAAAGTTTAACATACAAGTCGACCACGGTCCACGCAGATTAGTAAAAATTCATCTATTGAACTAGGAAGGTACTTCATTATAATTGAGTAGAAGAAAAATAGAATGTATCATAGATAATATGGTTCAGAAATAATGCTAAACTTGTTAAATGTGGTTTGAAAATGAAATAACTAATATTTCATTGATACAAATTTTACAGATATACATTGGAGCCGGATGCAAGACTTGTCACAATCCCAATTCTGACCACTTGCGAACATTCAGCCTTTAAGCTGATTATGATTCCATATCCGTGCAGATTAGCAAGTAAACATGGATATTCCATATTGAATTTCAGAAAAATAACTGAATCATCGGCGGCAAACTAGAATCAGGGGGATTAGGTGAGAATAAATTGTTTATTGATACAGCATGAATGAGAATAATTCAAATCGATTAATTATAGCTCACAAAAAAGACCGTGAATTGGTTTTAGTTAGCAGAAAATTTAAAAACTGGATTGAAGTGTACAAATTTTAACTTGAATTCGAGTAAATTAACGAGTATTACTGGAAAAAAAAAATCAAATTGAATGAAGAGAGGCAAGTGAAATTGAATTGAATTGATTTATTGATTCAAAAAGCTCGAAGCCTGATTTATATTGATAATAAATTCTCAGATTGGGGAAAAACTGCGAGGTGCGGAATATCGAAGTGTCTTCTTTTTTTGTCAATTTCTTACGCTTTTTTTATATAGTGTAACACGCTTTCGGGGTTGTTTGGAAACCAACCCCGTCCACAATGCTAGCAAAAGAAGCCGAAACCCAACGTGGATAACGGGACTAGAACTAAACAAACGAAATAACGAAGATTTGGGCGCCAAGTTCCTTACGGGAACTAATCGCCGCGATTCCGCGGGGATGAGGGAAGGAAAGAAGGGTAGAGGGAAAGGGGAGGCCGGCTAGGCAGTGTTTGGTAGAGGGGAACGTGGGGGCGAAGATAATAGACCCTGTATGGTTGGTGAACAATTAATAAAACGTTTATTTAATGCAAGAACGACTCGAACAATCCCTCCGGAATTCGAGGCGATTCCGAGGGCACCAAACAGATCCGGGCTAGAAGAGCCAAAATGATTACATTAGAAATGAAAACGATTATTCTACAATATTTACAAGTCGGCCGCTCGACTCGACTGGACACGGGCCAGGAGGAGGGCGAGGGGGCGGAGGGGAGCGGTACCGGGTGTCAGCCGGATCGCACAGCGGTCTGTGGATCGGCGAGAGCTGCTGCGCGTCGGGGCGTGCGCGTGATCCCTGCGCGTCACACGTAGCGCGATCGTCTCAACGGGGACGACGGCTACCGCGGTGGATCAACGCTCGAGTCCCGCGTTCGAATATCGGGGACGGTACAGCAGAGCGGGATATGATCGGACGGACAAGAACTAGACAAGACTCAAACCGCAGCGTACGGTTAACCGTAGCTCGGCGCTGGTTGGAGTATCGGGCGTGCGCGGTGACTCTGCGCACCACACGTAGAGCGTGGGTCTCAACGGGGACCACCTCTACAGGCGCGAATCACACGGACACGCACACACGAACACACACGAGCAAAATTCAAATGGCAATGAGAAGAATAACGATAAAAAGCGGGGGATCGGGACTCGACCGTTCGCGGAGGCGCGTGCAGGTCGGGAGGTCGATGGCGGGGGTAAAGAGCTGAAAATACAAGCAAGGCGAGAGACAGAAAGCAGGCAAAACGATCCTGGCGGATCTAGGATACTTTCCGTGGCGCTGGTCTCCTCGTCTCAGGCTCCAACGGTCTTGGCGGTAGCCAAGCCCACCTAGACAAAGTTTTTACGGATGTCTCGTATCGCAGGGGACGGAAATATAGGCATGAAAGATCCTACCTTGGATCGACGGTACACGGGTAATCCCAAAGTGGAGTGGCAATGTCTTTGGGGGCTCACTGTCACACTTGGAGGTTCGGGCTCGCGGGGAAGCCGGTCGCGGCCACGTGCCAGCGGTCCGGCGGAATCGCGTTTTCGGGCTCACGGGTTCACTGGCGGAGCAGGGGGACACGATTTAAGGTGCACGGATTGCACAAGCTCTTGCCGAAGCAAATCGGAGGGTTTAGGACTCGAAAAAGGCTCTAAAACGACTTAAATACTTGGATTCGGGAGCACGGCGTAACAGGTGGCTGTTACTAGCTCGAAAACCAAGATGGAAGCTCACGAGGCAGAATCTGGCAAAGATGGCTAGGCTCGTCTTCCCCGCGCTAGCTCGTAGGTCAGCGGGGAAGCGGGGCAAGGTCGCTCCTTGCTCTAGTGAACCACGTGACCCTTCGGTACAGTTTCTTAATTCTATGCGCGTTACCGAGAGTCGCGCGAGGATATTTTCAAGCCTTCCGCGGCGTGAAGGGATGCCACAACGGGCAAAGTATTTGCCACGTTACAATAGAAAATATAAATTATTTTATTTCTTTCGTTCTATCAATAATATCGATGATCATAATTCTTTTCACTACAATAGGTAAAAATCTATGATAAGTTCCGCGAATTTCTGAACATGGAGCTCTTTCGGAATTCTGACTGGTAGCCACTCCAACCCAAAAAATTATTGGGTCACTCGAATCTTGAGTTATAAGAGTAAACTAGGATAATCGGAATTGACTGAGGATTAACTAAGAATTGACTGAATAAATAAGAATTCATTCGAATTGATTAATTCGAGCTCTGTATGATCGTGAATAGATTTTGATTAACAGAAAATATTGAAAGTGGTTTGAAATAGTTAAATATCAGTTTATTGAGGCGATTGAAGTTGATTTGAATTGAATCATTAACAGGAAATACGAAACCTTAATAAAAAAGTTCAGATATACTCACCTTGAACTGAGGTGAATTAGAGGGGATTATTGAAAGAGGAAAATTGAAACGATTGCATTAGGAACATTTAGGTTGGATTAGAAAAAAAATTCAAATTGAAAAAATGTGATTTAAATAAACAAGTCAAGTAGAATTATGTACATCGATTTGAATCATTTCAACCAAAAAATGATTGTGTCACTCGAATGATGATGAGTTATTCACATCCTCTTAAAACTTTAAATATCCTTCAATCGAGGAATGAAATATTCTTGATTCACAAAATGAAACAGTTTCGATAAGCTGTTGAGATTTATATTCCGGTAGTAGCTTCTACCGAGGTAGTTAAAGAAATATTGAGATTTCGATTTCTTGAATGAAGAAGGCTTTGATCTTCGATTCATGCATGAACCCCATAACATGCAGTAGGCAGATGAAAAGATGCTGTTGAAAAAAAAAAATTAATTGTATTTGAATTTGTTGTTATAATTATTAGGATGGTGGTACGACATCTCCAGTGAAAATATAATTATCGATATGTAATAGATGTAATTAACTCCACAATATGTAGTCTTATAACGACACAAAATATCAATCTTCACTGAAGACATTCCAATAAAAAACTCATAACAAGTGAAATTTTTGGTTCTCTTTAATACCCTACCTTACCCGATAGGCCCTAGCTGAATATGAAGAAATGTTTTTTTATATTTCCACAAATTTAACGGTGAATAATGTACATTCAAATTCAATCAAAGCTCTGTTCTCTTGTGTAGGTCCAATTTCGTGACATGGGTTTAGAAAAAATGCCTTTTCGGGTTACCACGAAGTACTAATCGTCTCTCGAATCTGTACACAGTAGTCTTGAAATGCCATCCGGTGTAACAGGTCGATAGTTTGTTTGATCAAAGCTTTCTCTTTCTGTGTACGACCACATTTTTTACTCCGGAATTTGATAATTCAATACAAAAGGATATGAATGCTGTAATAAAATTTGGATTTTTGATCAATGATGTAAAATAAGATGATGAATCCCAGTGAGGCGCGCGCGGAGCGCGCGTATAGTATAATGATGTAAAATGATCAGATTATGAATTCCGGTATAGGGCGCGCGCAGAGCGCGCGTGTAGTATAAGCTAGTGTTATAAACGTTTCTGACTGGCCCATATTAGGGGTGACAGAAGTTTAGAAATTTATTGCACGTCTGATTACCTTTTTCCGTATGCGGGCACATAGTAGCGAAATTTCATGTTCGGCCCGACTCATTATAGTCACCATGACATGCTATTTTCAAATGAAAATGTCATTTATAAATATTCTCAGACAGCAATTAATATTGATAACGGCACTCATGAACTAGATATTCAAGGCGACTTGAATTATCTTTAACACGCAGGTTTTAGAACAGTATCAATTAGAATTACAAACATACACTTACACTAGTGTTCTGAAACTGTAGATGAAACTTATACACTTTGAGAAAGAACACAAAAAAGTTGGTGAATTGAATTTGAAATTTTTATTATTATTTAAAATAGATCCATGATCATAAATTATCGTAATCATGACGTGAGTTTACCAATATGTAATTCCATCGAAGCAATCATCCGGAAGGCTGAAGAGGTTGAGGGTTGAAAAGGGGTTTTTAATTTTCCTGCATCGTGACGCGTTCTTTTTTCTTTTTTTTTCTTGGTAGATTGGATTTCAGCTGAAGTGTAAAACGAATTATCTTGAATGTTCGATCTATCAAAATCTCCACAAAATCCCCTTCACCCCGGCAACGTCGACCTTCCGACCCATCTCCCTGCATTAAGGAGGCACATACTACCCGTTATAAATATGCGATGTAGGTATGCAGGGTAGATAACCGAACAAGAAAAGCCGTGCGGTATTCGCTCTGGAATTTCTCCGATATTATCCGAAAATTCTTAAACCCTAAGATCAAATAGATTCAGCCTTTAATGAACTGCGAACAATTGGTCAGATCCCTAACTTCCATCAAACCGGTCATAGCCAATTATTTTAACTAATTTCAACTTTAATTATGATTTTAATTGTTGATCAACTGTCGTTATTCGTCTCTGATCATATTGACCTAACTGACTGACTCGGTCTTTTTATTGCATGGAAACAAAAATTGGTCTTGCTCGAAAAAACGGTTACTTAAATACGTTCAACTTGTACATCCACTCGATTCCAATGAATGATCGGAGTAAAATATTCTTACTTACTTAGAACATGAAATCCTATAATTTTTGTAAGGCGGCGTGTAGTAAATTGATTTCACGTGATTATCTCGGGTCACGGTCAATTTACAGTGACAATACGATACACAAACGGTGGAAGTGAAACCCAGTTTTCGTATTAAAAGAGTGAAATTCGCTCCGAAAGTAAAAGCGACTAGTCGAGTGTGGAAAGACAAGAGTATAAAAAAAAAGACAGTCGGAAAGATATCTATGTGGCAATGCAACGTCAGGATTATTGAAATTCTGCCAACATTGCAGAACAAACATTCGCTATGAGACCTGAATCTGCAGTGAAAAACACATCTTCGTTTGGTCTCTGGCATCTCCGTTGGTTCTAGATTGGTAAAATAACTTGGAATTCTTCAGCGCTGTGAGTAACGTATATAAGAAATAGCACGTGAAATAGCACTGACGTGAACAAAAATTCATGGTGTCAGAATATAAACTCGCCTTCGGTAGAACGGATCGAGCATTAGATCGAGGTAAGCAATGACACAGACGATTACGCAGTCAGTGACTCGGCTCTTTCCAGATTCTGCTGTGTAAACAGATGTTTCTGCAGGATACACTCAGGCCGGATAGAACCTCTGCATACATATTCTATCCATCTTCCCTGCATCTGTGACCAGGATGGGGTCTGGTAGGTTGCCAACCTGTTATCGATCCTCACATTTCAACGGACAAATTTAACACGCGTCAGTTATATCACTCTACGTCCGCACCGTTGCAAATAATCTTAACCACAATCTCAAAACTAAAGGAAAAGTCATGTACACGCTTCTTCACCGTCAACTAGTGGCTTGATGACTCCTCATCATGAGCTTACGTTTTTTTCTCTCTTTCTTTCTGCTTATCGAACCAGTGATAAGACTCTATCCGTAACAACAACCATCACGATGAGAAGACAGTTGCCTTCAACTGAAATTAGAGCCATGGAATCCATGCGGAAATTTTTAGATTCCAAGACCCACGAAGTTTTATGGAACTTCTAAACGAAGGGTCTGCAGACACGAACCGTAACTGTTGACTTTGGTCTATTTTTTCCCTTTTGTAAGAAGGGGGAAACGGGGTGGATGGTGTGTCGTGCATACGGGATTACCACCGTAATGCCAAATTGCGTTTCTCCTCAGGATTCTACCTCGGTGGGAGGGCTGGATGCATGGGAGAAGAATTAATCGCGAAAATGCAACAGCATAATCCCAACGGCGATGCAGTGGTATAATTGCGGGTAGACAATATCTGACGTTGTGGGAGAGCCTTGATCCTTTTTCCTTGACTGGTTTAACCCCCGGTTAAGACCTCCTTCTCGAATCTCAACCCCGCATCTCGTATTATGCATCAGTCCTTCGAGACGAGGGGAGGAACGAACCCCTGCATTCGCATACAAATCGGACGGATTTCAACGTGCCAAGTCTAACCATACGGACTGCACGAAACCCCGGATTACGGAATAAAATTTTCTTCTTTTTTTCTTGAAACAAATAGCGTCAGACTTTTCGGGATTACGTCAGGATTATACGAGTAACAAGAATTTCACGAATATGTTGAATGGGATGTTGGATTTAATATTGATTACGACATGTGTCAATTATTGCGGCATTCAGCCGGTACATCACCCTGGCAAATGACCTATGGGAGAGCCTAACTTGGTCTTGATTGCATTTCGAAAGTTCCACAAACTACGAAGCACCCTGAGGTTCAAATTGTCTAGTATCTACACCGGTTGGGTATTCTCATTACGACTCATCATCAACTCTGTTGCCCGAAGGCAACTCGAAAGTTCGAAAAACTTGAAAAGACTACCGCATGATCGGCTCCGATAAGCTTCCGCTCGGTCAAGCTGGCCACGTGAATGCCCGTGCTCTTTATAATCTTAGCACGTGACAATCCGAGCGATAAGATCTAGACACGTGCTCTTGGTGACGTGATAAGATTCTAAAAATTACTCTTCGTGCCTCATACGCGACCCTCGCCAAATTACCGAGCTTCTACTTCGGAATAAGAAGTAAAATTACTCTTCTTATTACGAGCTGTATGACCGTCGTACGTTTACTAAAGCAGGAAAACCTTCTTCGCCATTAGCAGACCATCCCTCGCTTTCCACCCCTTCGGATAGATTCAATTCGATTTCTGTCCTCGTCTGCTATTATTATGCAATAATCAGAATTAGCAATTCTATCTTATTGACGACCTCGAGTCCGTTCCCATTCATCTGTCATCGGATATCAATAACGTCCGAGCTTCGTTCTTTCGGAGGCTATGTTAATGGATAAATTGGCTCGTTTCGTGTCCCATGCATTCGTGTTTCTGGCAGAAAGCCAGGTACAGAGCTGTAACATTATCCGTATAACGTGCAGTTGATGTCTCTACGTGTATTTGTGTATGTATAATTAAGAGGACCCGCTTAGCAGGCTCGTTTGGGGCGGTCGGCACAGCCTGGTACATCCTTAGACATGCGAACTGTGAACTGTGAACCGTGAACCGCGGGGGATCGGGCGCGGACGATTCGTCGCGATGTTCTGAATTATCGTTTCGTAAATTACCCCGGACGAATGTATATATACGCTATTTTATACAAAATATCTACCCTCCATGGCTCTGAGACATGTGATCCGTGAATTTAAATCAGTTATGGTAACAGTTGTGACTTCGTGGCTTTTCGAAATAAAACCCGGTTCCAGAGGTTTAGGGACGAAACGTATACGAAGATCGTTATTGTAGGACATCCGAGGACATTTTTATCTCCTCGGTATATTTTTTACTCTCCCTCTATTTCGAACTATTTTTATAACATACTGATCTACATACAATGACGCATGAGAGATGGATCTTTTTCCATTTCATTTTTATTTTTCCTTTACCACGTGGCTATTTGGATGAAATGAAAATGTACGGCTTCTGGGTTTTTTGTTTAAAACGAAAACTGAAGAAGCTTTCTTGTAAGGGTATACCCCAGGATTTTCTATCCGCTGCAGCCTAACCTAAGCCTTCGGATTGAAAGGTGATCCTGAGGAGAAAGAAAAATTGGAGATTATTCCCAAGCCCTCTCGAGTAATAAAATTTCGAGAGTGTAGCTGATCGAACCGTTCGCCCATATTGCAGTCTCCAGGATAATTAGCATAATTGATCAGGTCCCAAGGCTTTCGACAGGATATTAATTTCCTTTCTAAGTATACAAACGGTGTGAGCTTACCACTGTATAAAGTGGAAAGTGGGCCTTTTTTTTTAATGTTCGATTGAGTTATAGGGATCAAAGAATGTCCAATCATTGGCGAACGCTGTGGACAATAAAATATCAATCGAAAATACCGTCGCGATCAGAACCGGATATCCCGTAAAAATTGTGAAAGGTAATTTATAACGATCACGTCATCCCATAACGCGTTACGAATGACCCATCGAATCGCGCAAAATAACGTTGAAAATTTTTTTTTTCGTTTTTGTCGTTTTTCGACGCGGCACCGAAGCCTGTTCTGATCTCGTAAATCTGTTCATAAATCTCCCTGTGTATGAGAGGCCGGGGTGTTCACTAACGGGTCTGTAATAATTAACATAGGATGATGCGTGACATAAATTACAATTATAATGATTTACTCGATGCGTTATTACATTTCCCTCCCGTTACATCATCCCCCTCTTTATCAACGTCCAATGAATAAACATGCCCCTCGGATAACCTCGACGCAAACCGTGTCCGGTACAGACTAAATCCTTATCCTCCTGGCCAACCAGCATGGACACAAACCGTGACCCGCCCCAGGATCCTTTCGGACGCTGGCTAACCAGCTGAGGAAGCCTTTGGTCCTTCGTCCAACGTTCCCACAGGGTGTTAACCCGCAGAATAGATAACCCATTCTGCTTTTAGTGTCCCGGTACGCGCCAACGCATACATTAAGCGAATGTATCAGGCGCTCATATTGCGATTTCTCCGGTCGTTATCTACGCCTAGATTACCCAAGGTACAATGAATCCGGCATGTGCTACCAAAAAAAGACATGCCGTGTGTCAGAAGACAATTTTTATTAGCTTGGGCCGATCAGCTTTCCGATTCATCGACAGCTGAGATTAATTGGACGATTAAAAATCCTTTTGGGCTTTTTTCGCGTTTCTATAAAGGATGTGTGTCGGATGAGGACAAAGCTGGTTTTAATGGTTTCACAATTTCGAGGAAAATTGAATCAAAGAACGATTTCCTCGCTGGAAACTTTGTCGATCAGATTCGAATTAATATTCCATTCAGTTTTCTCGTTTAGACGTAAACTTTTCAGCAGATTATCGGATAATCTGCATTGTGACTTCGTCAGAACCCAGGTGGTCAGGATAATCCCAGCTCAAAGAATCGGTAGCGAATTTTTCTTTTTCTTTTTTTTTCGTATTCGGTGAACCCTGCGTTTCTGCATGATCCAAGAATCTCTGGAACCAGATCGTGGTGAAGAATGGCGTTGCTAGAGGGAGCGGAAGTCCGTTTTCAGAGTCGTCATAACTCATCTCAAAACATCAACTCCAGTAGAGGAGGTTCGAGCTTCAATAAACACCGTAGGTGACCCGGGCAAGAGGGTCCATTTATCGCCTTTCTCATCGATGAGCTTTTGTTCCGCCGTTATCGATACGTCAGACGCATGTCGTTCCTTGACCGTCACGAAATTTGATAAAGCTTCGTGTGAATTCTTGTAGACTCTTCCTCTAGAGTACGATGTGAAAGGATGCGAATTTAAAAAAAATCGAATCTAGTTTTTCGATAAATTTTTTTTATCAGGAAACTATTTTTGTCTGATTTTCCACCTGCAGTTTGACTTTTTCTCTCTCTTATTTAATTGTTCAACGTAACAAATCTCGAGGGAAAAAATTACCATAAATTTTAAATTTCGATCTAATGACTCTAGATTGAAGTATTCATTAATAAATTAATATCCTCGGGTGTCTAATTGGAGGAAAGATGAAGTTTCGGTTGATTAAATTTTCTGTCACCTCAATCGTGGCATTCAACCCCAGGGATAGACGAATTTGTGGAGTATTTTGAACTCTTAACAACGGTTGAATGGTAATTGGTGGAGTCTCGTAGGTTTCGCACTTTCTCCTGATGAATAATGTGCGTTGTAGGGGAAAGATATAGGGGGTGGTTTTTGGTTTCGTTAAAAAAGTTTAATTAAAGCCTCTGATTAAACCTATAGGTGGGAATGGAAATCGCTAGTTCTTCTAGTCAATCAACTTCAAATCAACACCGCAGAAAAGTAGGCCAAAAATTGGAGATCCGATTGCATGAAAAGTATTGGTTCCGTATACTCCGAAAAACTGAATGCATTTGGCGGATGGCCCCTTTATCGGAAATGAATAACGATTCATTTCCGTACTTCATTCAACAATGGAAACGAAAAGCTGACGTTGATTTTTGTTTGCAAAAATTGGAATGAAGCTCTCCTGAGAACACGATAAATGCATTTGGCGTTGTTACAGTGCAGTGGGTACATAAATCCCAATACCCCGAAAAGTTTGATACCAACGTTTGATTTCAAGAATTCTTTGTTCTGGCCAAATCGATTAACGATTGTTCGCAGCTTGAAATTCTTATTTATTCGTGGATAGTTTTCCGTTGAAGGGTCCCCCAGCATTACTGGTACTGAATGTTCGTTGGACTGTTCGTAATTCAAAGTGATTAAGCATACATATCCTAACGGATGCAGTCTCACAATGGACCTGAGACATCAAAGTCTCTGAACGGTATGGTTTTACGATAAAATAATTATCCGATAACAGGAAAGCAGTTTTAAACTACGCGTTCAAACACCCATTCTAAAACGGGGTATGAATATGAAAACGAAAAAGCTCCCTGCACTTGATTTATTTTATAACCTGACTCGGATGTCACACAAAGGAGATTAAAAGCCGGCAGCTGGTTTTGTTTTATCTGCAGGTAATCGAGCATATGCCTGAATTCCGATAGTCAATCGAAGTTTATAAGAAATAAGAAATTTCCAAACCCACCCGCGTCCACACAGACCGAGGTATTCGACGAATTTAATAACCCCTGGATAATAATAAATTTAAGCTCAGCGGCTGATATTTCGGTACTTCAATTAATTGAATTTTGACCGAGTTTAAAAACTCGTTCGCACACCGTTCATTTACGACGCTAAATATTTAATCAAAGTTCGTTGCTGTATACATATAAATATATGACTCCGAAAAAATACGTGTGATAATTGAAGTCAGCGTCAAGTGGTTGAAAAAAAAACAAAAAAAAAAACAGAACGCTGTATGAATAATATTTTTTAAAATTAATCAAACCCCGTAGGATATGATCGTCCTAAATTTATGGAGATTGAAATGTGTTTTATTACATATCTATACGTATATCTGGTTTACACAGCCGCGGCTGACTCATTTCCCATTTATTTGTTCTGGTCTCCTGAAGTAATCAGGTTTCATTGGAACCGCGAAAAAGCCAGCGCTGGCTGCACTTTATTTGAACAGAGCTAACGAAGCGTATCGTTCGCAGCGTGCACGAAAATTTTATTTAACGAATATTCAATCCTCCGGTACGAAAATCGACAAGTTTTCCATTATTACAGCACTAGCTCTCGCAATTTTTTTCCTTTTCTTTTTTTTTTCTGTTCGTGCTACTAAAAATTAATTCCGGACCAAAAGTCTCACGCTTTTTTTTTTTATCCATCGAACGATTTTCATCCGAAATCAGAGAAGCAGAACTGTCTCTTCGCTGGATCCAACCCTCTAGCGAACCAATCAAAATTCCAACGTGACCCGGCCAATTTCAAGCACATTTGTCATTCTGGTCAGTCGGAGTGAGCGACAACGAAACGAGAGTGCGTAGAAGTATTCAAAGTTTTTTGGACGAAGCGATATTACGACGGAAGAATTCTTCAAAGGAACGGTCTTGGCTAATGAGAAACGTGCCATCAAATTCTCGTTTGCATTCTGAAACGGATTACCGGAACGAGACCCGTGTCCGATCCTTGTCTGTCGCGTTACCATCACGCATACTCGCCCTCTTCTGCTGAAACATAGGTCGAGTGGATTCGAGACCCGTTTTTATTTTTTATTTTTTTCTCTTGTGGAACGTGACATTTTTATCCAAAGTTCCTATTTCCATTCCTGCTGTTCTAACTGTTTGATCTTTATGCTGAGGATTTCTGCAAACTACGACTCTGCATACACGGCGATAACGGCTGTAGCCTCGGTATTGTTTGATGTTGAATTTTCGCGTATGATAAGACTCTGAGCCATTACCACTGCGGATCTAGATGAGATAAGCCACGTATTCTCATAAATTGTATACAAACACAGATTATCGATGGTATTATGGCTTGGCTAAGTTGCGATTGACCCAGTCACAGTTGTTTCTCGCACAGCGAATGAGAATTATCGAGGTTGAGGTAAGTGTGCCAGACTTTGCATTTCAGATGATGTAAAGAAAAGTGTAATGTCCGGAGCAGAGCAAAGAGAAGTGATTGAAGAAGAGACGAAAGGAAGAATGTAAAAGAAGCAGATCCATTTTCCTAGAGGCTAAGGTTCCAAAAAGAATCCGTCACTGTCTGTGTGATAAGGAGTGGATGAAGGAGAGGAAAAGTCTCCTTCATCATTTTGCAGACATGATAGAAAAGTGAAAATGAAAAATAGGATAACACTGATAAAAGTACGATGACTCCACTCGTCGAACGGTATAGAATTGACTTTATCCACCTGCTTCAAATTTCGTCTTAACACCTTCGAAAACTTGAATCGATTTTCGTGGGAAACAAGCCTGATATATAAACCCTTCAAAATGCGGGTTACATCGGATGAAACAAGATGGAATATGGGACACGGTTCCAAAAGTCCCGTTTAAGAAGAGGGATTGACAAATCTGAAACCTTCCTTATCTTCAAGTTGAGCAAAACTTAAATTTTATTTATCGTTGAATTTTATTGCTTCCATTGAACTTTTGTGTGTTCGAAGCTGTTGACTTACTGCAATCTGCAAGTTTCGAGTTCTGACTGCTCTCGTTTCATGATGCTGATCAGTTTCTTCGGATTGACCTCAGTCAGTTTGCTACATGATCAGTCAACTTTGTTTCGCATTCATTCGATACTAGATTTGCCCTCGTAAGCAAAAACAACCCAACTATCTGAAGATGCAGAAGACAATCAGTTGTCACAGTGCTGAATTGGTACGTAAATGATTTTGCGAATGGATTGACGATATTTAAACATCAAATTTTCTTTTTCTGCGCAGCATGCGCAAAACAGTCTCACATGTAGTGATATTTCTTCTCATATGCTCCCCTCTTCCTTATGATTTGATTAGTATCCTTTGAATTCACTAAAAGCATCGCAGAGTGCTTTTATTATCGAATGTGAAAGACCTTTTATTTGTTCATGCTACTTCAGAATCCATGGTTTTTTATTCATCATAATCGTGAGTATTCGATGAATGAATAATAATTTTTTTTCTGGTTTTTTTTCCTCGTCTCAGTGTCGAAGAACAGGTTGACACAAAAGTCCTGCGATTATAGATGGCACATGAAGCATTCGTCGATTATTTTTCAACCCTGCACTCATAAAAAAAGAAACGTTATTGGATCATCAAACATTCAAAGCATACGGTTGTATTCAGTGGTAGTTGATGGGCAGGAGTCAATAAATCACCTCGATGTCACGCTGACTATATAGACAAATCAACGGATATAACCCCCCAACGACTTTGCGAGGATATGATTGAACGATTTGAATTATGGATCAGGCTTGCCTAGTTATTTCCATAGCCAACTGCCATATTTAGCTCGAGATCTGCGTGAAGTCGACTTCTGTTAACTATTGAGAATCGGAAAATCCTCAGAAAAATTGGATTCATTTTAGCTCAAACTCCTCGGCTTAAGCTTACACGCAGATTACAATTCTGTAGAATTCAATCTTTCTTGTCGATCTGACTAATGAGGGAATAAAACTAAATCCTCTTTCAAACTCACCTATACAGTCGAAGGTATCACATATTTGCACTCTGCTGAATTCCGCACAGTAGAACGAAGGCTCAACAAAGAGAATAACGAAGTGAGAAAATTTCATTTCAAGCAGGTAAAGAATTGACGTCATTTTGTCAAAGCCTGAACAACGAATGGCTGATTCTTACATAGACGACAGAAAACATAAATTAACGAGTTTCAATTTTAGCAGCATGGATCAAGACCTTCGCTGAGAAGAAATTCTGGTTAATCAAGAGACTCGGTAGAGTCTCGCGCCAAGTACATTAAAAAATTTTTTTTTAATACGCTGCGTGAGACTCGAAGCGAGTCTCTTTACCCGA
>JAFFZH010007996.1:0-19660 GCA_018420115.1 Euura saliciscinereae | reverse complement strand
AAAAAAAAAAAAAATAATCGTAATAGATTTTGTCATGAATAAGATGATTTTTTATTCTATTTGATGCTGCCATTTTAGAATGGCACGTTTTTATCTTTGCAATTTTTAACACACAAAATTCAAAATCAGAGATGCAAAACAACAGGGAATGACAATTTTCATGCGAATCAGATCATTTATAGAATTTTGGCCTGGTTCTTCTTCTGTATTGGGTCCAAACGCTTAACAGTCCCTAGCTGATTTTTTTCTGTTCCAAATACGATTCAAGCACGTTAACGAGGGTCTTGAACCCCTCTCGACAGAACAGAATGAAAAAATGTAGGTAATTACCGCAGCTATTTGTCGAGTCAAGTTGTGATTGGGTGAGAAGCGATAATTCTTCGTGTTATTTCTACCCACAGCAGAATTTCGGTAATTGAATTTCGGGTTCGGTTCGTGTCAAGTCAGAGTAAATGTATCAATTAAGGGGAGGAAAACATAGCGAATGATTTCACGGTCGGTTGAGCAGAGAGACAAAGGGCGAACCATATTTTGAAAAACAGAATATCTAGCCCAATTAAAAGTTTTCCCGAGTTGATCAGGGGTTCGTGAAAAATGACAACAATTACGAGTCAGATAATTATCATGAAAATTGTCAGACTTTTCGAACTTGACTCTGACAGTAAAACTCGTGGACCATTTAATTTCCAGTATCTTAACAGCTATTCAAGACTGATCATTCACATCGTGAGCTCAGAGACACGTTCCGAAAGGTCGGGGCATCAGTCATCCCATTCCACCAGACGTTACATTACCGATGCAAAACAAGTCGAATCGAAATATCGTTAGAGACATTTTGTGAAAAACAAGTAAAAGCCCGGCTCAACTCAACTGCCTTGGGTCTCGCCTCGCCTCGGCTTTCTTCCCCAAACTCTACTCCGGAGAAACGGAGCTACGTCTGAACTTCGGTATATATAACGTTTCTGAATGATTAAACATTCAAAGCCTCCTGATATTCTCAAGGGATCCGTAGGGTGAGGTGAGGTGATATTAGCATGTAAAACACGCGCCAAAGAAATTGGTATCAATTGTCTCACTGGTCCATGGACTAGACGATATTCAAGAACTTTCCATGGCTATATGTTCTGAAAAATTTTGCGTAACTGCAACACACACCGCAATCTTGTAACGGAGCAGATGACGAGGGGAATAGAGTTCGTCGTCTGACGAGGTACACAGTTGGCATACCGTAGTTACAGGATTGAATAAACAAACCGAGAAACGTGATCACTGTCATGTCTTGAAACTAGTTCAGCGTAATTCAATGTTTCACGTTACCATACACATGCTCATTCAATATTGACGTTTCAATATTGCCAATTTATATATTTTTAAACTTTGTATGGTCCAAAAATTCGCATGACGATAAAAAAGATGGGTAATTTTTTGTGAAAATGGCGGTAAATACATTTAAAAGATTCTTCGTTCATAGTGTAAAGTATGACGTGGAAAGAGATAAGATAGCTTCAAACATCATGGTGTCTCTGAGAATGACTCAATTTTTCAGGTATCACGAACGTAATTTTCGTTATCGGAAAAATCAGTGACCACGGAGGCTTCGGCCTCGAAGGATACCGGAAGTTGTACAGTACATGGTGTTAAAAGTGAGTTTCGGATAGTTTATTTATATGAAAAAGTAGCAAACGAAGTGTGTCGAGTTTCTGATTTTGTATGGATAAGTTTATACGTTCGGAAAACGACGTAGGTATGTGCATCGTGCTCGAGAATCCTCCTTGTCGTTACCAATATTCAAGATAAAAATGAATATTTCAAGATTTTTCGAAGCCCTAGCGCGTACTCCTGGGGGCATGTGGGTACGTATCCCTAGCCTCGCGGTACATCGGCTTTTCCGCGATTCTCTGACATCGCGGTTTCCTAGGTGGATGCAAATTTGTTTACCACGAGTAAATATTATCTCGTACAGATGGAACTACGCGTAGGATACATAACATGCTTCGGTATAAACATCAGCTTGGGGTGCAGTGGAAGCTGATCAACCGGTGATGAGCGATCTGAAACTTTGGAAGATGAGGTCGTACCTGCGTCTCGCCTCCGTAGACCAAGCATATGCCAAACTCTGAACGACGCAAACCACTCACAACCCCTTCGCCCCGTTTGCTCAAGACAGTCTCGAGGGGTACGAGAGAAGACAGAACGTTAACTCTAACGTTGATTCTGTAAATTCTAGCTTCGTTAATTAACTAGACCAAGTTACACGAACGTACGAATAGATTAGAATCGGGTCTTCCAAGATTGCTCGATTGATTAGAAACTCCACGTATCCATAATGATCAATTTTTTACCACAATAAAGTTCTCTCGCTTCATAATTCGAAATGGCTTGAAGGGACCAGCGGAGCTCGTTATAACAGGAGCATCACTTCATCATTGCTCCAAAGCTCAATCATTACTCAATCATTGCTCTAAATTTCATTGACTACCTCCTCAATGCTCCAAATTCCATTCATTACTTCGTTACTGCTCCAAAATTCAAGAAGTACTTCATGATTGCTTCCAAATTCATTCGTTGTTGATCATTGCCCCAAAATTCGTTCGTTACGTTACAAATTATATGTGTTGAGATGTAAATGAGTTTTTGATCATGTTGAATTTGCGGTATGAAGTTGTGCTTCTCTCTTCAATTATACGCTGTCCGTTTCGCTGGCTCGGAAACTTTTGAACGAATGCAGCTCGTCTGTGAGTCAAGACGTAGAAGAATAAGCGGGTGCCGTGGGTAAAACACAACGGTGAATTTATGGGTTTCATTTGTTGGTTGAAGGAACCCGTTACTAGGCCGAGCGTGAGGAAAATAAGTATTATTTCGTATTCCCCAAGTTGAGAATTGAATTATTACACGTAAGAGAAAAAAACTTGGCGTACCTGAATATGAGTAACGTGCAGCCAGAGGTTGGAAACGTCTAGCCGATGTAATAATCGGTTTTCATCATTCCTCATTTTTCATTCCGGGATAAAGCAAAGCGCGATGTCGTAGGGGTTGGGGAGCGAGATTCGTTGAGCGTGAAAATTGGGTTTGGATTTTGTACGTGATCTAAATTTCAAATGTTTGGAAATTAGGCTATCGGTCTGAGCGGAGAAAAACCGAACGGAGTGTAACAAGTTCGCTTTCCATTTCACGGCTGTCAATAAAACGCGAGAATTCACGGAATGACAACCCGCCTCGATTTATGGTCCGAACTCCGGCAGCCCAAGACGAGCTTTCTACCAATTTTTCTTACTCACCTTTCCGCCATCAACTCTCTCGGTTCGCGACGCGATTTTTCGACCAGCCCAAACTCGAGAACGGAAAAATCTCGAGGGGTTCATAAAGGCCTGTCCCTCGGCTGCCCTTTTGGGCTGAAACCGGCGAGAACCCTTCCATCGGCCAACAGGATTATAATCATCCCCCACGCCCAGGCCCTGTTTCTCCCCATCCTCCGCCTTCCAAAAACTGCGATTCGAGTTTCCGCTACGGTTGGTATACCGAATGTAATCCAAACTCCGCCGGTTCACCTTTGCCTTCACTTCCACCTTTTGGATTCCGGGTTTTGAATTTCCCATTATTTCACCTCGTGACTCGACCTTTGGTACACGTAATACGCACCCAGTCAGCGACCCCTTTAACCATCAGGATCCTCAATCGATGTGACACATGCCGCGATTATCAACCCTTCGAGGAACTCGAGCCGTTTCGTTGGAAAAAATGTGTACAACATCAGTTTTAATTAGAACCCCCGAAGTGCCGGGGATGATTAAATCCAATCCGCAAAGATCAAAGACCGGATGCTCATGACCGACCCCCGAACACGCATTTTTTCGCGATGACATATTTTGCCTGCCTCCAATTTTGTGAAGATAATAACTTTCCCTGAGTAGATCCGCGAGTTCTTATCATTGGGGGCGATAATATAACACGTGATATACCTAATCCTCGAAGGAATTGCCCGATCTTATTATCCGAGGTGTTACCCGGTCGGGGTTCTAGGCGATGGGTTATTTTCCGAGGTGTGGAGGGTAGCTGGCCAGGTACTTTCTTCGATAATTGGAAACTGGATTGGACTCAAAAGTATTGCGAGAGAGCTGCTCTTTTTAACAAGCCTGTAGGTAACTGGTAGGTACGAACCACGCGTTCGAACAAACTCGTCAGATTTTTTTACCTCCCTCCCTCTCTTCCTCTTCTTGTTCTTTTCATTTTCTTGCCACTTTGTTGAATGATACGTTTTCTTCGAGGCACAACTTTAAACTCACATTTACCAGACATATTTTTATTCGTTCTTCCATTCATTCGCGTGTATGAACAGAGTGTGCAACACAGTGCGTGCAACAGGACTCAAAGAAGCTTTTATCTTAACGAAAACTTTTCTCAAACCGTCTAGACGACCTCAGCACCAGGAGTGACACACAAACCGGATAATGTAGTAACGTCGAAACTTTTGTCCCGAAAAAACATTCGTCGCTACATGTTGCGTGGTTAGTCGTAATAAATTACGACGTTCTACTGTTCCCCGGCCACTTGATATACACGCTGATAATAATTAGTTCACGGTTAATTGGATTCCTACAATACCAAATTTATGCATCAAAATTCGTCACTCAATAATCCAATATCGGTTTTTAATCCACCTAACAATCGGTGGCAGCGGTGGGATACGACAGAATCAGGAATAACTCCGGATTCCCGTGGGTCTGTGGAACGAAATAGTTGTAAAAAATTACAAGGATTAGGTGAAAATTGTCAGTAACGAAATTGCGACTGCATCTCTATAGTCTTTACAATGCCGGTGTCTAGTTTCTGTGAACTAGGGAAGTAGGCGAGGGCTGAGAGGGTGGAGGGGGTGGTTTTGTGGAAACGTGACACGAATCCTAAGTCCTAGAAAGTCCTCGGATAGAATCAAACTGTGTACAGAGCTAACGGAACTACTATAAACCGAGCGAAGAGACCTGAATAGACTCGCGGTAGTCGGTAGCAGGTACTGTGAAGGCAACCAAATCGAATGTCTATCTCCGATGGAGTCTGCGGCTTACATCGAAACCCTCATGTGACTAGAATGAGGAGGATGATTTCCCGTGGTTTTCCAAACCTCAGAGAAGTCAGTTCTCACTTTTACTCCAGCAGGTTCGGAATTTCAAGAATTGAGAAAAATAAGACACTCAGACTTCACTTGATTTTTATCCAGCTCGAACATGTTCCAATGCACGATGCCTCACTGCCTCTGAATCGGATTTTTTGCTCAATCTATAAAAGAGCCGGGAAATATCTTGGCTTTTTTTTCTGCTCCTCTTCTGACAGAGAGACTCTTCCAGACTTTTGTGCTTCAGAGAGCTTACGACTGTGGAAAACGAGTGAAAATATCTTCCGCGTTGATTTTTCAACGGACGTTGATATTTTGTTTACCAACAAGCTTTCGGATAGCCTGGTGGATGGTGGAAACGATTCACCGAAAAGTTTTGAGCTTTTTAGCATTATCAAAACAATCACTATGAAATTGGAATCCGAGGATCGTTCAGACTGAAATATCACCGCACGGAGTAGATGAGCAAGAAAACTATCCGGAGTACAAAAACTCGGTGTACCTCTATTCTTATTTTTCTTCTTATTTTTTCTCCTTCACTGCAAGCTCCGGTTATACGAGGTGGAAGAAAGAAAATCAAATGGTTAGCAGAGGGATGGGTGAGTTCTTAACGACCAACCGGAAATGCGTTTCCATTCTTTATCGATCATCCGTATTCATCAGGATCTAAAACCGCTTTATAGACTCGAAGACTATGATTCACGTTGTTTTCAGAGCTTTTATTTCCAATTTTATTCCTCACTTTCTTTTCACGTTTAAAAGAAATGTCAACTTTCAGTCTCTCTTTCTTTCTTCCACTTTATATCTATTTTTTTTCAAAATTTTTTTATTTCCTACAATCCCACAGGCTTTCCTCCCATTTCATAAGGAAACATAACCCGTGTCGTAGCCAGAGAAAATAACGTGAATAGGATCCGGGCTGGATAGCGAACTAATTCTTCTTTCTTCCACTCACTTTTTTTGTTTACTCGACTTTTTCTTCGGTTATGACAAAGTTCACTTGGCTACAATTACCACTTCATCGTTTCGTAGGCTCATTTTTTTTCAATCCATCTTTCTTGCTTTCTCATTTTTGGCTTCAACGACCCGGAGAAAAAAGTTCGCGCAGATTTTTTCATGCAACTTCATAGAAATCTATTTGATCATTTGATTACTTCGTTTCCTGTGACGACAAGGATGAAGAGGTTTCAACGATATGAGATAGTGTGTTTTTGTTGTAAAAAAAAGAAGAAAATTTCCAATATTCCAATTTCCGGGAGGCTTTCATAGTTGGTTGTCGATACCTACGGTGTGACCCTAAGGTTATGGGAAAACAAAATTGCCAATCCTTTTGGGAGACTCCTTCGGCACTGGAGTATAGAGGTCGGATGGTCAAGACCCTCGATAACGTGGCGAGGTATGGATCGGTTGATGAAGAATAAGAATAGCAAAAACCGATAAGAAATAAGAGGAACAGAAAGCAAAAATGAAACAGAGGACGGAAAAAGGCCAAGAAACGAGAGAGTAATCTAATCCGAGGTGATTTTTTCGGTCTGGCAAAGGAGCACTTGGACTGGCGCCACAGAAGAGTCCATCCCGTGGATATCGAAGCTGTGTGCGGACAGAGTAAAAGCGGTATAGACAGTAATACCGACGTTCTGGAGTAACGTTTGAGTAGTTCATCCGATGAAATGTTACTGTAATGGGAAAAAAGCCTTTCTCCATTTTCACCCCATCATCAGGAAACGCGGCAAAGGGAGAAAAGCTTTTGTTCCCGATACAATTTCTCTCCTCTTTGGGGCTCGATAACGCGTATGGTTATGTAAACGATTGGATTCCATCCGGCTGAGAGAGAAAAAAAGGAAAAAAATCTGCAAGCATAAGCATGGCGTAAAAGGAGAGAAAAAAAGGTTAACGAAAGCTCATAATATTCTAAACGATGTAACGGTGGAAGGCGAAGAGTTCAGGAATGACGTACTGCGGATACTTAACCCAAACCACCCGGGTCGTAGGTTTAACTTTCGGGTAAAGTATCCGAGAGAAAGTATAAAGTATCCGATATACGGAGATTTTTCGAAAATCGTTGTTTACGGGAATTTTTGTTTTCGTCAAGGATTCGGACGCTTCCAAAATTAAACTGTGGCTTTGAAATTTGAATTTCTGGTATTCTGTGATTCAAAGCCGTTAGGCTAGGTGCAGGTATTTTCAAAGTTCCGAATATGAGCAAGAAAGTCTCGGAAAAAATTGGATTTTCAATTTTCATTATCTTTTCAGCTGATTTGAATTCGAATATCAACCGTGACATGGATTTGAAACGAGAAAAATAACCGCCTTTTGCGGTATCGCCAGCTCCGAGATCTGTATAAGCAAATTTTCCACCTCTCCGCACCCATCCACCAAAAAACCACTGAAATATGACTGGAAAGCTGTGAAACGAAAACTGACGAGATTGTGAGATTGAGGTATAGCCGAGATTCTTTGCTGAGTATATAAAAGTCAAATTCGGAATCAGCGATATCCAATTCGAATTCTTTCGTATCCTACATTTCACAATTCTCAAGAAAATATCTTCTCGAAGGTAGAGAGTTGGACAGAATAAGAAAAATCATTCCGCGTTCTTCAATATTAATCTAGAATTTGTTTTACAGTCAAGAAATTTCAAATATAAATGACTAGTTTTTGTAAACAATTGTTCATAAAGTATTGAAAAAACGCATTGCTGATCAAATCTACGCACACCATCATCAGTGTCACTACTTAATCTCTAAAAATGATTTTCTGAGATTTGCCTCAAGGTATAAAATAATTTTTTTCCGTCCGTGACATCACCTCGAAATTGTTTGATAAACTTTTTAATTCAAGCCGTGTTCCAAGAATGGTAATAAAATTTGAAAGTCGTGTATTTTAGCTCTTAGAGGTGGGGCAGCGTGTCTCCGAGCCCTTTTTGAGGTAGGACTTTGTTTAAAAAGACACGGAGATAAGAGACCCTCGATATAAGCCGGGCGATGTAGCCGTCGGGCGTAATTACACCGTATTATTCGAGTTTATTATTCCCTCTTTGAAGATGCTAACAAGCAGCCTCGAGCAACGATGTTAGCAGAAGTAGAACCTCTGCGGTGGCCTCCGACCCGGGCCGCTGCAGCTGCCTTCGGTTTTCAGATAAAATTCAAATTAAATTCTCATAAATATATATCCCCTTCCATTCCACTTTTAAAACGGATATATCCTTGCTCTATTTTTCCTCCTACTTATTTTTCTGATGTAGGAATAAGTTCTGAAAACTACTTAGAGCCAACCGAGCCTCGACGACGCACGTCTCTAGCTCAAGGCGGCTACAACCCTGATAAATATCTCCCCGTAATTGCCGCCACCCCGAGATCGGAGTGATAAAAACGTCTCAAACCGCGACAGATTAATTTTCTTCTTTCATGTTCGTTTTTACATTCGTCAGTATCGTGACAATCAGCTACGGACAGAGATTAAAACAACCTAATTTAATAGCAACGTTAATGCCGTTCATAATTACAAGGATGCAACCCTGCCTCACGTTTTTATCCATGAATAAACACGCGAACGTGCTTTTTCTCTCGTATCGGACCCATTTTTTTTTTTTTTTTTTTTTTAAACAGTCCATTTTTATCACGTCGATTTTACAACACAATTTCAACTAATTGGATGCCCATGTCGAAAGGTACCTGGGTACACGGCGTCGGAGATGAAAAAATCGTTTGATTGATATTATCGATTGGTTGGGAAGCGAGATGCCGAAAAATCGTTTATGTTTCAACGTTATCACCCTGGTGCTCGAGTTTGGCGTGAAAGGACTCCCTTAAAACAAACTAACGCCTCGGGGTGACTAAAATATTGTCTCAAACACTTGGCGGTATATAGAAAGGAAGATGGGGACTCCGCATCCCTTTCTTTGAATATAACGAAGTCTCTGGGGGTAATTCGAAAACCGGGTATTTCTTTCGCCTCTGAGAAACACGGTGTAATAATACAAATTCGATTTAATATATATTTTAAACGCCGCACCTTTTCGCGTTGCCTCCAAAATTGAACAATTTCATTCTGAATCTGGGAAATCGGTATTGTGGTTGTCGTTAAGTCCGAAGGGTTCGAATAATTAAGCCAGGGGCAAAATTAAAACGCTCTTAGTCCCGGTTCCGGAGTTCTAAGTACCGCGGATTAATCAGCACCGAGTATCCTTACCGAGTTTCAGATCGTATTTTGTAATTAACAAAATATCTCGCAAAGGAATAAATTCCATCAAAGAGAGGTGCGAAATCCTCTAATCAATTCCCGTCAATTTGTACCGCGGACAATCAATGCTGCAACAACCCGACCGGTTTTCACCTGCAAATTGGTTTTGTACGCAGATACTCAAAAGCCCCGGGACATTTTCTTTTTTCCTCCTTTTCTCTCGCCAATTATATCCGCGCCACGAATTTCCTCATCCAACTGTCGCTAATGAATAAACAAGATAATAATTTCCCACAGCGAAGATTCAACCCATTTTCCAACCCAATTGAATACCAGACTCACATCGATTTAAAAGAATTGGGGAAAAGTAAGGTAAACGAGCCTGTTTCTGATCCTGACGCGAATTATAATCGAGGAAACTTCAACTATTTGATCGAATAGTTGAGAAATATCACGATAATTGATTCGGAAGGTGTTTTAAATTCTGTTCGTGAAATCAGTTAATTGTTACAAAACAATAGAGACCATGGAGGATTTTCTCCTCGAAACTCATCGTTGGAACGTTGAAATTGGATTTATGCTTGTAACGTGGGACCGGAAACTCGTGAAGATATTATTTCCTATTTTTAGGACGTTGACAAAAATGAGCTTTTGCCAAATTCCTCTCTTTCCTTTCCACGATTCCCTCGGTACCTGAGATGTTATTCAGACTCGTTTCGTGCTTCGAGGGACGAGATATCGCATTCAGAGCTTAAACGTTGATCTTTTTATTGTCGCAGAAAAATATCATGAAATGATATGAGAATTTTCCATGCGCATGTGAATAGTAAAGGAATTTTCTCTCTTCTTTTTTTCTTTGCATAAACAAAATAAAAAATTTCAACAAAATTGCGTAAGTTAAACTCAGGAATTTAAATTCTGGTATTACATCCTCAACCCCTTGGACTCTTTTTCATTTTTTTTTTATCGCTGTACCCGCGTAGTTTCGTGCCAATCCACTTCAAAGCCTCCCCAACTAGAAAAAAAGAAGCATATATATGAAAAAATAAGATGTATACGAACGCTGTCTATTCGTGGAACAGCCATAAACTAGAGGCTATAAATTAGGAGAAAGAGGATAAGAAAAGAGAACAACAACGACAAAAAAAAAACTGTGTATGAATATTTTTTTCCCATATCCATATAACACAATGAAGGCTAGTCGCCCCCCCTGGCAATAAAACGAATAACGTTGGTCTGATCCGTCAGGAGACAGACCTCGTTCATATTCGACACATATAACGTCCCGCCATACGTCGCAGCAGGTGTAAAAGGAAAGGAACAAAAAAATCTGTAGACATCCTCGTAGCTCGGGGTGTTTACGTCGTGGGCGGTTAGCCGCGGATCTTCGAGTACGGCGAGGGACGGGGCCATAAATATTTCAAAAGTTTTTTTTTTGTTTTTTTTTATGACCTACCCCTGCCCGCACTCCATGAACGATAGGTACGTAAAAAAAGGGTGACCGTCACCGACGCCGATCAGGCACAGTTTCTTCTGCTATTATTTTACAAATTATTGATCGTACATAGTCGTCAATTTTTTTCTTTGTATGTTATCGAACTCTGAAGGCAGATACCAAATTTCAAGTAAAAATATTCATTATTATAGGAGTTATTAATTATTCATTTAAATACTGTGCTTGTAAGCTGGCCAGTTTCCAGAGACAGGTACTAAAAAGTGGTACAACTCTTACAATTTTTAATATTTTTTGCCGAAATTTGGATTACAGGCTCAGTTTAGCGTATGAAAGAAAGTACTTTGACACTTTTTTTTATACGATTTTTTTCACGTGCTGTACGAATATTTCTTCGAATTTGAGGTTATCATTTTTTTTTCCCGGCTGAATAGTTGAAAACGGTCACTTTGGGTTTGAGAATGGGTAACAAAATGGGAAATACGGTTATAACGGCGTATGATGGCCCTCGGGCTAGAGATAGGATTGAGGTCTGCCGCCCAACTGCAACGTCTACATTTCTTGAATGCGAGGTGAAAAATTCCTCGCTAGATATAGTGTCGTTCTCTCCAGTATCCAAGGTGCTGAAATATTCAAGCAAACACACCCGACGATGGGAAAAATCTTATCCTTAATGTACGTTACAGACGAGGCTCCTAAAAGAAATCTACATGACTCCGGCGAACGTGTGTGTATATATCCTATCCGAGATTTTCTCAACGTCTGCAAAAACGCCGGAGAACACCCTCAAGACCCTCAAGAGTCGAACCCCGTTAACCTCTACGTACCTAACATCCAACATCTTCTTCGCAGCGACCGAGGCACCTCTAGCCTAGAGTTATTCTACGTTCTAACAGTCAAGACTAGACTTGAGACCCGGGATGCGCGTTGCTCCGCAACGTGATATATACCGTCTTATAAAGAGACTAGGAAATGTACGAGTAGGTATATAACCTCCTGGAATAACGACCTCGATAATATCACTAGACACGTTTCAACGCCTGAATGATGATCGTTGGACTTATTTCACTCGAATAAATCAGACTGTGGCTTACAACCTGTTACAGGATTTACATTTCATCAAAATAGGGGAGAGCGATAAATGCCAGCCACTTGGGGCAAAGTGGACAGTCTCGTTTCACAGGCTCAAAAAGTGGAATAAGAAATCTGAATAATCTAATTAATTAGGTTATACATAAAGTATAAAATATGATCTAAGAAATCTATAAAATACTTTTGGAACTTTCTCAAAGTGTTAATTCTTCATTCTGGAGGATGAAGAAAAATTGTTGCGTTTTTTTTTCAGAATTTCAATTTTGAATAGAAACTCTATGTCTGAGGGTATTTTTCGAGGAGTTAAAAAATCCGGCATAAACATTTTTCATCGGTCCCATCTTCTCATTCATGAGAAAAGTTTACTCGGAATTGTTTCCCAGCGATTCAACCCCAACGAAGTGGATATTAGAGTTATTTTTTACCCTCAGAAGACGAGCTTTTACATTTTCTCAATCTAATCTAATAAAAGAATATTCTCCATAAGAGTCAACGAAAGGAGGAAAACAATCAGGCTAATCTTCCGAAGAAATGTCTTCTTCCAATCGATCCTGCGCCCTTGGAGAATTTCTGCAAGATCTGGACACTGGGGGCTCGAAGCTCACTCTAAACTTCGATGACTTGCAGGGCGAACTGATAGCAGAGACGACAAAAAAAAGAATGCGTCAAATTTTGTCTTCATTCTCGTCCAATTTCCGTTCTGAAATACGAATTACCTGAGTTTTCGTTTGAGACAGGATTTATCCGTTGAAAATTGGTCGGATTTTTTGTTCGTCTGGGGCGGATAAGAGCCGCATGTTTCTTTGTCCGGTTGTGAATAGTCGTTGTTTGAGTGCAGGTCCTTTTTGCCAGAGGTAAAACGGTTTCGAGAATATTTTTGGCCTTTGGAACGATTTCTGACATTCCCGACCGAGTTTTTCGTGGCTTTACGACGATTCGGACCTCTGGTACGTCTGGTTCGTTTTTTATAAACTTTTTTTATACACCGAGCGATCAAAGCCGGTACCCTCAGTCGGAGTTCAACGCGAAAAGGATGAAACTGTGGGTGATTTGTCATTCCAATTTAACGTAAATTAAAATTCATCAATCTTCAGAGACTTTGTCTCGGTCATAATTATCAGCATAATGTATGAACTCGGTGCAAAAACTTTGAAACAAACCTTTTGATGAAATTTTTCAACCCTGCTACTCCGGCAAACGCCACAATTTTCACAGTTTTTCATACACTTGCAATTAGAGACGTTCGAGTGTCTGCGTTCGGATGGTGATTGAAAGGAAACCAGCGGTTGAAACGGTTTCTGTACAATTAAACAATGACAGTGAAACACATCCGTTTGTTTATTCACTCATAAAAGGCGAGGGGTGGTGAAGAAGAAATTCATTTTATACGACGAGCCGCGAAAACAAAAAAAAAAAGTTGAAATTGGAAACTAATAAATTTTCCCCAACTTTGACTTTCATCTTCGTCGTACGCTTTTTACTTCATGACTCTCGAGTTCCCCTTTGACGAGCTACCCCATCGGGTTGTTTGCGTAATTAGAGAAAAATTAGGTGACTGGATACTCAAATCAATAATTCCGAATGAAATTCAACTCGGACTGGAATCACTCACCGTGTCTCGAGTGGCGATAAAAAATCCACCCATCACGATCGTTAAGCTCAGTAAAAAGACTCCGGCTTCGATCATTGCTTGACAGAATCTTTAATGAGTTGGATTCCAAAAAGTCTTGAAAAAAGAAACAGAGAATTTTGATCTGAAATATCTTGAAATTTTGTTGGCTATAAAATGAACGAAATTAACAAACAAGCGAATTTGCTCGAAGCCAACTTCACGTTTCACTTTACGGTTTGTTAACGAAGAGACGGAGTTTGTCTTTTATTTGTTGAGATGAAAAGAGGGAAAGTGTTGCGGCGACAACAGGGCGCGGGATATAAGAGGGGTTGAAACGTTCATGAGGAACATAATTAAACCGTTTTATTTGAAGCTCAGCAGGTGCTTGGCTAATATGAAAGTATCGCGAAGCAGCTAGCGCGCGGATTAACTTCTCAAACTTTCCCATGGGTCGCAAACGCTGCCCGACGTTTCCCAGGTTTTAATTAAACCATAATTAACTTGGTACAGGATAGGAGATTAATAGTAATAGAAAATTAGGTGCTCGGTAACGCACGAGGCTCTATAAATTTCTATAAAACACCACCAGCCCCGTTTAACTAGCACCATCGTCAACGATAAACTCCATTCAACGACCTCTTCCTCCTCTTTGAATACCGTCAAATTTTTCACAAAATTAACCCCCGTTTCCACAAATTTCCGTTTCTCTGTTCGATAAGGAAGAAGGAAGTTACTCTATGGATTCTTTGGCACAGTTTTCACAATTTTTTATTTGGTGGATAATATCTAAAAAGTATTGAAAATTGTAGGAGTTATTCTATTCGAAAACTATGAAAATTTAATACTCCTAAAATTTTCAATATTTCGAGCTGAAATTTTGTGTGCATGCTCAGTGTACAAAAACAGCATTCGTAAAAAATCAATTACACTTTATGATGAATTCCTTCCTGTTTCGGAATTTCACAATGGAACAGTAACCGAGGTTTGACAATTCGCTCGAGGGAATTGGCAGGAGGAATATCCTCGCCCGAAGCCGTGCTTCAGAGTCAATTTGATATCCTCTCCGATGTCTCATGTGAACAAGTGCGCGACACCCGTCGAAGCGTGAAAAATCCGCGAAGCATATTTTCTTTCATCATACTGAGACCTCCAAAAGAGCTGATTTCAATGAATATAAAAGCCAGTCCGAAGACATTCGGAAAAAAGTAGCCATAATGAATTGAACAGTCCCTAAAACTGTAGTTAATCCATTTTATTCGCCTTATTTGTTCCAGTTTACTATGACGGTGACTCCCCATGCCCAGGGTTGGGGATAGTGAGGGAAGGTGGCGTTTGCGCAGTCATGTGGCACAGGCAGTTCCTAATATGCTGCTGCCTTGCCCTCTTCTCGGTTATGATACGATCGCAAACGGGTGAGTAAATACTTAAATAGACCCAGAGAGAACGATCTCGAATATACTCTGATTTTTTCATCCATGCTCGGTTTTTTCGTTTCAATTTTGGGTGAGGGATAAAGAAAACAAGCGGTTTTGGGCTGACTGTGAGCCAGCCTTTGAACTTCCCGTTATTGTCAAAATTCAAATATTTTCAGATTTTTTTTACGATATTGGAGTCGCCATTTTGCATTTCGAAAATTCGACTCCAGATTCGTAATCAGCGACCCGGAAAACTTTCGGGTACAAATTTTCATCAAAATCAAGATATTTTCGGATTTTTGTGCACCATATTGGATTTGCCATTTTGAATTGAGCAAGTCTGACCTCAGATTCGTGATCAGCGACCCCAAAAACCTTTGGATACAGATTTTGAAGCCAATCCGGTCATCCGTTCCAAAGATATCAACGATTTTATTTTATTCGTGGCAATTTTATTATTCAAATAATTGGAAAACCGCTTATCCGATCAACGTCAAAATCTTATCAGTTCTAAGTTTGAGAAAGGCGCGTCGATTGAGACCAAGTTGATCGAAATCCGACCGCGCGTTCTCGAGATATCGTCGGACAAAAATTTGATCACGCACACGCACACATGCAGACGTCCATCTGAAAATGATCGGAAGTGATGATTCTCCGGACCTCGAAACGTGGAGATCCAGTGAAAACTCAACTTTTCATTTTCGGGGTGATTACAATAACTTCCTATTTTCTCTGAAATCAGAGATACGGGAAGTTAAAAAATATGATATCGAAGGAACGAAAAATGTCATCCGGATCACGTATGTGCGGAAAGAGAATCTGTCCGATGGAATTCTGAGTCCTTACCAGCCGCATGGATTCGAAATGTAAAATGGGGCGGTCCGGATCGCTTATCAGGTCATCGCGGTAATAAATTTATCTCTTTTGGAACGCAGAGACACTGGGTTGGATCCTGGCCAATGTGGATACTTTTTCTACATGAATTATGATACCGGTGATATATTCGAATGAGAGCTCTAAAGGGGGCGCGGGGTGCGTTGATAATGTGAAAACGGCGAAGGGCATTTTGTGCTTTTTCGGAAACAAAAACTGACCCGTCTGCTCACCGAATCGATTTTAAAACGATTAAAAAACCATTTTAACAAACTCCGAACTCGACTACCCACGGCTCCCGCGAGTGGAAAACGGCTAGAATTATGCAGGTAACATCCACCGCGAACGAAAGGGTCGTTCGAGAAAAATAAATGGGATGGAAAAAAGGGGGTAAAGATCGTGTTAAAAATTTAAAACTCTCCACCGAAAATAACCGAACCGATTCAATCGTTTATGACCTGAACTTTTCACGGCTATCGTGCCTAATGTCTTCTCCTGTAGCCAAATCTATTCACCCACCGCCATGGAATAGCTCGTCAAGCGTTTATCCTCGACTTTGGATACCGAATAATCGAAATTTGAACCGGAATTAGACGGGAAAACGAAACGCGGAAAATTTTATCACGCGATTCGAAAAGGATTCGCCACCCAAGTCTAATTTTTTGCTGTTTTCAATGGTTTTGAGTGATGCTTTTTTTTAGTTTAATCGATTCTGAAAAAAATCTTATTTTTCAAACACCAAATTTCAGATGATTTTCAAAGTGACACGAATCACGAAAAAATGAATTCTATCCTGTTCAGTTGAGATTATTTTGAGAGCTCAACGACTGCCCCAAGTAAATTATTATAGACGATACAGCTTTTCAATTAAATTTTGCAGGATTGTGACTTGATTTTTCATCCGAACCAAACGAAATTTTGTGTATTCATTTTTTTTAACGAATTCAACCAATGACACTTCAGATTTTCAATTCATAAATTTTTCACAAATTGCCAAAAGATAGTCATTTTTTTTTACATAATTATCGATTGTAGCCATTCCTAAGATATTACCAGACAAATTCATGCACATTACCATCAAGAATATTCTATTCAGATTTGTTTTTCTTTCATATTAAAAACGGTGGCTGTGCCTATGATGATAACCTGCTTTTAAAATATTCGTTAAGCTGTTAAAATAATACTAAAAATAAGTACCCTTTACGTTGATGATGTCGCTTTGAAAATACCATTAATATTTCATCTCGAAGTGTATGGCCAAAGTATCTGTGAGCTTGGCGAATATGAGTTTGAATAATTCCGGGTTGATTTAAATTTTTGAAACTGTGTAAAGCGGTTTTAACGATCGACTCTAGCCGTATAAGGGTAGGTGTATTAAAAATGAAACCTCTCGCTGCCTTCGGTGGGCGATGATAACGTCCAGTTTACTAGAAAACTAACCGTGAAACGTTTTATTTCCCCGATAAAAAGGCTATTATTACAAAATCGAAGCTTTTCCAGGTACACGCGTAATCTCGTTTCCCGGTTTTACCCGTGACCGTTTTCCTACCCGAGTTCGCTTTCTTCGCGTTCCCGTCCAAAGTACTTTTATATCACATTGAAAAAAATCGTCCGAGCGACGCCTTAAGTCGTATTAAATATTCTATGGAGTTCTTGGTATCATTCGATTCAAGTTTATCTCGGCTTACGAATCGTAAATAAATTAAAGCGTGACCCCAAGGGGCATGAAACCGGCTCGAAGTTTCTGAATTAAAACAAAGTCTGGATTCTTGAGATACATATGTATGAAGGAGGCGATCCTGCGACCAACCAGGTTCATCTTGAGATCGAGTAGAAAAAGGTAAGGGGGTTAAAGGAAGGAAAACTGCAGAGTAGCAATGTAGCAGAAGGTAGCATGTGGAAAATTGAGAGATGAGAAACGATGAGACCGAGGAGATATGGCCATCCATACGAGATACCGTAGCCCGGCTACAATTTATTCCAGCTGTGTTACTATAGCATCGCGAGGATAGGAGAAGACCCAACGTTGCAGGAGACAAAATTGTTTGGAATCGAACCGCGGCATCGACACCTGCGCATCTATTCGGAAAAACCATATGCGTTATCAGAGATCCTCGATTCCCTAGACACTACACCAGGACCGAAACTGATCTCACTCAGGTCTTGCAATTTATTCTTTTTCGCGAAGTTCTAACCCAGAAAAAAACGAAGAAAAAAAACTGAATTCCTTTCGCATATCTAATCTCATCTCTTTTCAAAGAAATCGAAACCCGAAAGTCTACACAGCTTTTCACTCTCTCCCATCCCACCGCTGACACCATGGTTACAGTACTTGGCTTATTTCAGCGGCTATATTGATGTGAATTTAGGATGCGTTTGATTTCTTGGTCATGTTCAGATTTCTTGGGATTCTTCGAAAAGGAACGTGCTACGCCAGTTTATTGATTTTTTTTCCCCATTTGTTGATCAAATGAATACGAATGAAGCTGAGTCGATGTAAAATAGAAACAAGATAAATATTTTTCGAATTGATTCGCCAGTGTTCGATAACTGGATCTAGGACGTGTCAATGTCTGGGACAGAAACTCTGACATAAAACACATATTCTTGGAATAATTATTCACACTAAGTTCGCAACATTTGAACTGAAGTGAAAAAAAGGAAAAAAGGAACAGGAAGGAAACAAATTTTCAGAATATCAAAAGAACGTCGATATTCCGTTGAATATTATACAGTTTTTGATTATTTTTTTCACATTAAAATACGTGGGTGACCATTTTTTAACAATACTTCAAAAATTAAAGTTTGTTTCTCAATCGGTGGATGAGATATTTGGACACTGTTTCATCGTATCTTTCGTTCATGATCGTGAGTCTGCTTGCGAATTCGGATTAATTTGTACAGTGTAATTAAATTGAAGCAGTTTCAACCGATTCGTGAGTTTCTACAAACGTGACTAAGTTGAGAGTGACGTTCAGTCTTTGAAATATCTCTACTATCCGTCTTGATGATTAAGGGCGGCTAAACATTCGGAGGGTTTCTCATCTAGGCATGGTAAACTAGAGTAAGAAGACAAGAGGATCAGTCAAATACCTTCGTCAGAATCCCCCCATCTCACAACCCTCACAAGTATGTACACAGATTCATCCCTACCCTAGGTGGGAGGTTCTGAAACGTCTCATTGCGAATAATGACGTAGATAAAAACGATTAACCTGAATATTCCTCACAGGTGATTACCATCAGTGATAACGCTGGTTCTCCTCCTCATGAAGACGTTCCAAAGTTTAAAGGTACATCCGTCTTTCCCCCGCATTTATTATTCTTCTTTTTTACCTCGGCTTCTATTTTCTCAACAAAGTTTATCATTATTTCCATCAACCGCGGTGGCCTCCACCCGACTGTCACCACGACAGCCTTAACCGCGTTATACGCTGCTGTCTTCCCTGACGATACTCGTTTAAATTCGATTAAATACCCACATTCATTATCTCAATGTTCAAGAAGATAGTATGTTTTCGCGTTTTTCAACCGAGGTGTTAACAACTCGTCGATCTACTGTACACCTCACTTCAAAATGACTTCATGAAGTCAACTGACTCCAACTGACTTCAGTAGATTTTGACTAACTTCAAATAACTTGAAGTAACTTCAACTGATTTACTGACTTGAAGTGAATTCAAGTGACTTCAAGTAACAAAAACTGATTTACTGACTTCAAGTGGATTCAAGTGACTTCAAGTGACTTCAAGTAACTTCAAGTAAGTGACTTCAAGTAACTTGAAGTAACAAAAACTGATTTGCTGACTTCAAGTGGATTCAAGTGACTTCAAGTGACTTCAAGTGACTTCAAGTAATTGAAGTGAGTGACTTCAAGTAATTGAAGTGAGTGACTTCAAGTAACTTGAAGTAAGTGACTTCAAGTAA